>VZTF01002607.1:59080-146676 GCA_013397755.1 Cnemophilus loriae | reverse complement strand
GCCGGCCCTCCCGCGCGGAGCGCCATGGCCGGTAGGGCCGCGCCGTGTCTGCGCAGGCGCTGCGCTCCACGGCGGCCGGCGGGGCTCAGCCGGCTCCGTGTGCGCCGAGCGGCCCCGGGCGCTGGGAGGTCCTGGGGAAGGGCCGGTGATGCCCGAGGTGTCTGAGCGCTCTGGCGGGAGGGAGCAAATCTAACCGGCCAGCCCAGGGTGCGGGCAGCTTCCTGCTCCGGGCAGACGGAACAAACAGCTGTCAGCAGTGTGCCCCTGGCAGCCAGGAGGGCCAACCGTGACTTGGGGGGCATCAGGCACAGCATCGCCAG
The DNA here is from genome assembly GCA_013397755.1 of Cnemophilus loriae. NCBI lineage: Eukaryota > Metazoa > Chordata > Aves > Passeriformes > Corvidae > Cnemophilus > Cnemophilus loriae. Next base: position 146,356 of record VZTF01002607.1, on the reverse strand, counting down.
CCGGGCAAGGGAGGGGATTGTCCCGCTCTGCTCTGCACTGGGGCGGGCTCACCTTGAGGCCTGTGTGCAGTTTTGGGCACCACATTGTCAGAAGGATATAAAGCTGTTAGAGAACGTCCAAACGAGGGCAACGAAGATGATGAAGGGCCTTGAGGGGAAGACTTAAAGGAGCAGTTGAGGTCACTTGGGCTGCTCAGCCTGAAGAAGATGGAGGGGAGACCTCGTAGGAGTCAACAGCTTCTTCATGAGAAGAGGAGGGGCAGGCACTGATCTCTCTGGTGACCAGTGACAGAACCCAAGCGAATGGCCTGAAGTTGTGTCTGGGCAGGTTTAGGTTGGATATTAGGAAAAGATTCCTCATCCAGAGGGTGGTTGGGCACTGGAACAGGCTCCCCAGGGAAGTGGTCATAGCACCAAGCCTGAGAGTTCAAAAAACTTTTGGACAGTGCTCGCAGGCTCATGGTGTGATTCTTCGGGTTGTCTTGTGCAGGGCCAGGACTTGGACTTCAGTGATCCTTGTGGGTCCTTTTCAGCTCAGCATATTCTGTGATTCTGTGAGCTTCCCAGGCCAGGCCTGAGGTGTGCGTGTGAGCAGCTGCCTGTCCTGGGTGAGGAAGCACCCAGCAGCCCAGGCCAGGGCTGGCCGTCAACCCTTGCATGAGCCCTGCCAGCCAAGGGCAGAAGGGTGAGGGTGGGCATAGGAGTGAACCTGAAGGGTCAGATGGCCAAGGTGATGGGGGTCTAATGTAGGTTTTGGCAGACAGGCTGCTTAAAAAAGGGAAGTAAAACCTTTGGCATGTATCAGTGATATTGTCCAGCAGGACTAGGGAAGTGTACTTGCACTGGTGAGGCCACACCTTGAGTGCAGTGTCCAATTCTGGCCCCTCAATTCAGGAAGGGCATTGAGGTGCTGGAGTGAGTCCAGAGAAGGGCAGCAGAGCTGAGAAAAGGTCTGGAGAATGAGCCATATGAGGAATGGGTGAGGAGCTGGCATTGTTTAGCTTGAAGAAAAGGAGGTTGTAGCCAGGTGGGGGTTGGCCTCTTCTCTCAGGCAACCAGTAACAGGATAAGAGGACACAGTCTTAAGATAGGCCAGGGTAGTTTTAGATTGGACATTAGGAAGAATTTCTTCACAGAAAGGGGGATTAGACATTGCAATGGGCTGCCCAGGGAGGTGGTGGAGTCACTGTCCCTGGAGGTATACAAGGAAATACTGGACATGGCACTAGTGCCATGGTCTAGTCGACATGGTACTGTTTGGTCATAGGTTGGACTTCATGATCTCAGAGGTCTTTTCTGACCTAACTGATTTTGTGATTCTGTTTGTCTGGCCCTGGGCCAGGGCGGCAAAGGCAGAGTTACTGCAGTGAAGGCAGAATGTGGGATCAGAAATGAGGTGGTTGGGGCAGAGAGCTGCAGGGTACCCAGCAAATAGTCATTGGTCTGTAGCATGGTTCCTCAGGCATGTACTGAAGAAAATGTCATTTTCTTTAGCATTTAAAAACAGTCATTTATGTAAAGCTTGTGGGCACATCTGTAGTGTATGTTAGGGTACTTTGTGTGTTAGTAGGTCTTCAGTGCAGTGCTGTATATACTCCTGGCAGCCTCCTAGTAAGTCAGGGTCTGTAAGTAATTGCTATGACCTAATTATTTTGGTTTTGTATTCTAGGATGATCATTAAGACAGAGAGTAGGTTGCTTTTAAAATAGAGCATTTCAATTTATATCCTACTTATGCATGCCATGGAGCACAAATTTGTGTTTCCTCCATCTCTCCAGGGCGAGTTTCCTCTGGAATACTAAGACTTGTCGTGCCTAAATTCATTGATGTGGGGAGAGGAACTCCTCCTGTTTCCCTCTTTGAAGTTGGTCTAAAAATAGAAAAGGGTTTCATTAAAATTAATTGTGGGTTTGGAAAAACTAATAGCGCAAGCAAGTTCCTGAAAGAGGATACCCAAAGTATCCTAGCGTGAGAGCTGCTGCACGTTAAGGATGTGTTACTCAGCCTCCTTAACCTCCCACTTTCGAGGTGCTGCCAATTCCGCCCTCTCCTTGGTCTGGCCTCTCCTATAGCCTAATTTATTCTTCAGTATTTCCTCTCTTTTTTCTTTCTATAATCATCTTCAGCTTTCTTGCCTTTTTTTTCACCGTTTTTCTTTTAGCAAATGCACTGGATGGTGCAATTGAACAAGGTCAAACTCAAAAAAGAAGACACCTATTTCCTTATGGAGGCTTGCCAATGTATCTAACAGCTGTATAGTCTGGAAAAGAAGCTGTGTATGATCAAAGGTTAACCCTGCTAGCAGAGTTCCACATACATAATTATGATACTAAGGAAAAGAAAATCCTATACCAAGTCTAAACCCTTGCACATTTCAGACTGTCATTTGTGACATATTTTGGGCAATTTTGAATGCCCTAGGAGAGGCAGCAAACATAAACCTTTTAAACAAGGGAGTCGGGGTGTCTGGATAATATAAACAGAAAAGGAGTTGTATGAACTACTAATAAACACTGAAGCCTAAGGTGAATGTTTGTCCTGAAACTTTATAAGGATGGTTTTGACATTGACTTCAGTAAGCAAATAGTCGTTACAGTGCAGATAATGAACCAAAAATCCATCTTGTGTCTCTTGACCCCTTGACACAAATTCAACTCATCAGCTCCTACTGCTGTGGCGGTTGGTTTTGTTAAAGGTGCTACTTGTCTCCTTAAAAACGAACTGACTGAAGAGGAGCTATTGGGCAGCACAGTTTTGCAAGAATTACTTCCTTATGGCTAAGAAATAAAAAGTAGTCCTGCCCAATTTTATCAGTTACCCAACTCACATTACTGTGTTCCGGAGTATTTTAATACTACTGCCACTAACAAATTCTTCACATTGTTGTCCTAAATTCCACCCGAGTGTCAGCTGAAGTTTGATTCAGATAATGTTTAAACTCGTACGACGCTGGTGGACGCCCTCTAGTTGCACACGGAAACATGAGGTGGTAGAAGAGGGATTCACCCGTGCCACCGCCGGGGACAAGCCATTGCCGCCGGGCGATGCCACCGCTGGAGCAGGAGGCGATCGCTAGCCGGGCTTGAGGCCGGGCTGGGACAGAACAGCTCTTGCTGCTGCCGAGAAACCGAAATAGAAACCGAGGCCGGGGCCGCCCCGGTCCCCCGCCCTCGGCCAGGGGCGGGCGTTGCTACCTGCGCCCTTCCCCGCCCCCGGGAGCTCCCCGCGGGATCTGGCGGAGCGGAGCGGGCTGCGGGCGGACGGGCGGCGCGGGCTCTCCCGGCGCCCCGGGGTGAGCGGGGACGGGGCCGGCCTGGGAGGGGGAGCGCCGGCAGAGCCCTGGCGGGATGGAGCGGAGCGGGACGGGCTGTGCTGCCGGGCGGAGGCGGCTCGGGTCTTCGGCTGGGGCCGCAGCGCTGTTGCCCGGCAGGTCCCCCGCTGCCCTTGGCCTCCCGAGCTGCGTCGGGTGCCTGGGAGCCGCCGGGGCTGCGGCACCTGCGCTGTCCCCGGGGGCTGCAGGGCAGGAAGGGGCTGGGGCTGGGGCTGGGCTCTGCTGCTGCCAGCGCTGGGGGGGTCGCGGATCTTCTTACTCCGAGTGAATATGTGAAATGTTGTCGAAATTGAAATTGTTGATATTTCTTGTTCCTTAACAGTAGAAGGTTTTTTCAGAGAGATTGTGTTTTTCAAGGTCTGTCGATAAGTTTTCTTAAAAGTAAATAAGGACTTTCTTTCCCTTCTAGTGGGCAATCACTTGTCACTTAGACCAGAAAATTATTCTTTAACAGCAGCACAAGAGATCTTTATTATGGGTGTATGATTGTGTTCAGCCAGTCTATGCCTTTTGTGGCTAGCTTTTTTTTTTGGGGGGGGGTGAGGGGTGTTGAGATTTTTTGTCTGCGTGTTTTTGGTTTTTAAATTTTATTTTTATTGTAGATTTTGTTCAATTTTTTCTATCATTGATCCTTGACACACGAAAAGTCCCACAGGGGCTCAGAAGTCTGGTATCCAGTTACTCTTATTTAATATGATGGCTATAAGGATGGTCTCTGGCAGCACACTTCTTAGGCAAAAGGGGTTGAACAGCTACGCAGAGAATAGAGAAGTAAACCTTTGGCTTACAAATTACTCATGTGATGATGCTGAAATATTGGCAAAACTGGAGAAAGAGTCTTGTGCTTTAGCAACTGACTTAAGTGTTTGCATGCAATTTTATTTTTCCACTGCAGGTAAACCCAGTTTTTTTAGCTGAGAATCTAAATAAAGCATACTTAGTGATGTTATTTCTTCATGAACCTAGATTATATAGGATGATTTAGAATACTACATAAGTGCCTACCACTGATACTAGTACAGGGATAAATAGAGTGAATTCCCCACTGGAAAAATGGACCTTTTTTTTTGCCTGTGGGGGAAATATAATACCAAATTGCTGCATAATTTTAAAAATCGACTTTTATAGTCTAGACACTGCTTTTATTGTGTAAATATTTAGTGCTTAGAGTTTGCTAGATATAGGGAAAAAATAAAATCATTTAGGTTGGAAAAGACCTGTAAAATTATCAAGTCCAACCCAGCACTACCAAGCCCACCACTAAACCATGTCCCTAAGTGTCACATCTACATGTATGTCTTTTAAATCCCCCCCAGGATGGTGATTCCACCACTTCCCTGGGCACCCTGTTCCAGTGTTTGACAACTCTTTCAGTGAAGAAATTTTTCCTAATATTCAACCTCTCCTGGCACAACTTGAGGCCATTTCCCCTTGTCCCATCACTTATTATTTGAGATAAGAGACCAGTTCCCACCTCATTACCTCTTCCTATCAGGTGGTTGTAAAGGTGAAGCTTTTGCAGCTTTTCTCAAGCACTAAAAGCACAGAACTGAGAATATGCAGGTTATAGTCACTTCTTTGTGTTATTCAAAGCTTTTTGGGTAGCAGTGAAACTGGCAAGAGTATTACTAGTATTGTGCTCTAGTTTGGGAACATTTTGAGGAACAGAGCAGAGCTGGCACTTCCAGAAAGCTACATTTGGTCTAATCTGTACAGATGCTTTGTGCATGAAAATGCTGCCACAGAGTAAATTAGTTTAATTTTGTTACGTATTTGTCTTTATTCACAAAAGACCAGAGCATCTAGAGGCTCATGTTTTCCTTCAGAAAGCCCCTCAGGACTAGTTTGTAACTTTACCTCACTTTACACATGAGGTCTCTTGGTTCCTTTTATGACAGCACTGTGTCTTTTCTTTTGAACTCGACTAATTCAACACACAAAAAAGCAATGAATAGAAATCCTGCTCTGGAGAAAAATAGAAATCTCATTTATATTAAAAAGTAACCATGTTCAGGCTTTGTTAACAGCCTATAGCTTGGTCATGGAGCAAGAAGTTGGGGTGATAGGGGCTAGAAGACACCCACAGCGTCTTTTCCTTTTTGTGACCTCTCTGAGTACCCAGGATACAAAGCCTGGGACCTCCCCGATCGAGCAGTGCTGGTGACCACAAAGTTTCCAACCTGGCTGCCCTAATGCCGGGGGTGTGGGTTGATTAGGGCTGGGTGAACTGCTGTAGAGTGCTGGTGAAATTCACTGTGCCCGTCTTGGGGAACAGGGGGGCACAGTACTGCTTTGCTACCATCAGTCACAGGGTTTGGGTCTGAGTTTGAAAAGGAACCGGCACTCTGTTTGCCTTTTCTGATGCTGCATCTGCTGTCCTGTCCTGCCTTTTGAATTTTCAGCACATGGTCTGACTTCTTTGCCAACTCAGACACGTCATTTTACTTGGTTTTCTTCACATTAGAGCTGACGTAAATACTCTAACCCATGAGAAATATGTGCCACAAAGCTTCTACGTCCTTGTGGTGAGGGTAAGAAAGATAGTGATCATAACCAGAAACTGTACCTGGGTAAATGCATTGCTCCATGGCCTCAGGGGACCGAGTCTGCTGCTTGTCCTTGAGNTGAAAGTGTCTTTTTGCCTGGTTGTTATCTTTTGCCCAAAATAGATGGTGCAGTGGATTATGAAAAAGGGAAATGAGAGTTCTCTAAGGAGGGCATGCTGCAGTCAGTTCTGCTAAACGAAAAGGAGGTCCTACTCTTTGCTTAAGCAAGCATGAGACAGAGAGAATAAAACTCGGGACCCTAACCATGGAAAAACTATTTTTCACTACTACTTGGAAATCTGGATGATACAGTAGCTTGATTCTTTCTTGAGCTGTCATCTTTTTCTGCAGAAAAATCCCCTGTTATCTCAGCCTGGGGATTACTAGCTCTTCTTTCCGTGAAGCAAATGATCTACATGAGTACAAACCAGTCCTTCTGCTTGAGCTGGTATGCAATGCCTTTATTTGTTTTGCTTTTTTTAATAGACTGCCACAGAACACTGCAAAATTATCATCAGTGGTAAATACGGGTTCAGAAAAACGTGATGACTTCAGGGATTCTATTGAGACGTTTTTAAATGGTTTTGAGTGATGTAATCAGGTTAAATACAAGGTAAGTGCTCTAGACATTTATGTGTTGGAAACTATTTGTGTCAGTATTTTAATGACTGACCATGCATATGTTTTTAACTTGAATATGTAACGCTCTGGAATAGAAAGGGACTTTTTGGGAAGTTGAACCCAGCTTGCTGTAAATCCATTCCAGCAAAACAGTTGCAATAGTAACTAAGAAGTTATTGTTAGGATTAGTGGGGACAGAACAAACTGCTGGAAACCACTCCAAAGTCTCATTGCTTTTACGATAGCTCAGTTTCTGACTTCCTTCTGAAAGTCAGGGTGAAAATTTCAGTTCAAGTCTGGTTCTGACCAGTTATTTGCAAAAAATATATTGATTTCGTATCTCAGGTGGTGACAGTTGTACTTTGTACAATGATACTAACAGATGCCTATTACTAGTGGAATGACCTTGCTTTGTGACTTTTCCTTCTTTCTGGATACATCACATACAAACTTAGACATAAACTAATTGAGAATGTTAATATCTCTCTTTGTCATTCTTTTCTGAACAATGAATTCCTTTGTTTCTATTGAGGGTGCTCCTTCATTTTTGCATATCTATCATAGTGGTGTATTCTTACTGTACCTGTTCCTCTAAGGAAAAGCTTTATCATAATAAATGCTGAGAACAAATGACAGGAGAGGTTAACTAATAACTTCTAAATAAATTTCACTAGCAAATATTTCTCCATTTTATCTTCACCATGATGAAGATAGGATACTAATTATGATTTTCTTCATAATACAAGTTATTAATTTTAAATCTAACTGTATAATGATGAGCTACTGATCACTCTGATAACTCCTTTTCATTCTTACTTTGCTAAAACAAATTTAGGTGAAAAGTGTTTTCAAGTTTGTTTCCTTTTTTTCCAGGAGTGATTTTGCAAAGTGGACAGTAATGGAGTATATGAGCACGGGTAGTGATAGCAAAGAGGAGATTGACTTGTTGCTAGCTGATCTAAATATGTCTGAGGTGATAGCCATCATGGAAAACCATTATCCGGGTGAAGACATTGCAGTCTATGAAGACAGCTTAATTACAATGTGTGAAGAGGCAAATCAAAATGATGAACATGCAGAATCATTACTGTTTTGTGAAAGGGAGGTCTCTTTTATGTCCTCCGTCAAATACGGGACTGTGGAAGACCTGCTTGCTTTTGCAAATCAGGTGTCTAACACTGCAAAACAATTTAAAGGATGCAGACAACAGGAATCTGGAATCCTCTTGAATATGGTACGTCTGTTTTCCTTTTACTTGGCACTTCATAGACCTTAGGAATTATATGTTTTTAATGATTCTAAGTAAATATCAGATCCAGGAGTAACAGGCTGTGGTTTCCTGTGCAACCCTGGGGCTGGAAGAGGTCTCTGAGTCTATCAAGTCTGGCCCCTGCAGTCTCAGGCAGCTATGGAGAAAGGTTTGTTTGTTGTTCAGAAGGATCCACTCTGTTATCTCCTGGTATCCCAGGAGGTTAGGAAACATTTCCCAATATTGAATACAAACTTGAGACAAGCAGCCAAAAGCAAAATCTACAACTCATTTTGTCCTTTCAGTACTTAAATGGGGCTTATAAGATCCACAACTTGTATAAAAAAGAGAGAGAGTGACTTTTTAGAAGGGTGTGTAGTGGTAGGAGGAATGATTTTAAACTCAAAGAGTAGAGATTTCTTTACTTTGAGGGTGGTAAGGCACTGGAACAGACTGTACAGAGAAATTGTGGATGCTCTATCCCTGGAAGTGTTCAAGGCCAGGTGGGATGGGGCCCTGAGCAACCTGACCTAGTGGATGATATCCCTTCCCATAGTAGGGAAATTGCAACTAGATGATCTTTAAGATCCCTTCCAACCAAAGCCTGTCTATGATTCTATGAATTATGATGGTTTACAGGTCTGGGAGACAGTAAGAGTCTTCCAGTGCTTTGTGTTCATGCAGTAAAATGTTCATAATGCAGACTCTCAAAAATAAAGATCTAAGATCTAATGATATAGTTCTTAAATTTGCTCTATCTGCACGAAATATCAATAGTAGTAATGTAAGCATAAAAAGCACATACTATCAAGTGTGATTTTAAGAGTTACAGTATTATGTAATATCTCTCACTGCTAAATTTAAGTATATAGATGTGTTGTTTCAAGATGTTCATTTTTTCCCTAAAATTGTTTGTGTTCTACAAGCATCTCTGGATATTAGTGTCATTAAACTTTTGTTTAAGATCAGTTGCTCTGGAAACAATCAATATGTTGCAATGGAATTCTATTCACGTATGTTGGTGCTGCTGCTGTATTTTCTTAAGATGCTCTACATCTATCATCTTAAATATCTTGCATGAAATATATTTTATATGTGAACACTGGTTGCTTGAGGCTTACTGGTTACTCAGGTGTGAAATACCACAGGGTATTGCTTTATTCTGATTTTGAGGGAGCATTGCAGTATTGCAAAACAATCACTTTTCAACTCTGTAACATTGAAATGACACTTAGTAATATTAAATGTTCCCTATACTTAGGGTAGACACTGTTCTACATATTCGTGGTTGTTTTGCTTGCATATTGTTTCTACAGATGCATACAACTGGTATGAACCAAGTACTATTAGGTGCACGTGATCCCATTATGCAACTGAGGGTTGGAGGCAGGGCATTACCTGTGCATGCATTTCAGCAGGAGCATCGCTCTGTAAATATCTACAGCATTTTGGTTAGGATCAGGAGTGTTTCTGATTGCCTAGTGACCCTCCCTGACTGCACCGTGGCTCTCATCACAAAGGGTCTTGAAGTGCACAAGCTGGATTTCTCTTAGTTACAACTGAAAGATGCATTGCAGCCACAAATGTTCACAGGATCAGGCTAGGAACTAGTCCTAAAAGCCTCCTGAAAACATGAATAGTGTGGTGGTTGTTGCTCTCTTGCTCTGCAAAACATCTCTGCTCGGCCTCTCTTCCTTTCCAGGATAAGGTGTAACCCATATGGATTAGACTCAACCCTTTGAAATGCAGAAGTAGGCAAACAAGATGTACAGATTGTTAGACATGGAGAGATTGCTTGACCCTGGCTCTAATCAGTGGAGGGAAGGCTTGTTCTCTCTATCCTAAGCAGAATACTTTTTATTAAAGGACAGCCCCCCATGCCCTCTTGGCCAAAGGTTAAGAACTTATCCTCCCCAGATTTAGGAACTTAGAAAAATTAATTTATTTCATGTAGGTACAAATCACAAATGACAATTTTAGCAGTCAAGAAGGTACTTTCCTAATTGAAAAACATGAAGGTAGATTAAGAATGAAAGATTATATGTTACATCTTAAATAGAAATCTAAACCAAATAATCTTCCTGATATGCTGTTATGTTAAAAAGGGTAGCCAAAGAGCTGAGTATTTGAGGCCTTGTGACAGACATGAAATGATAAATATCCTTGATGTGATTTTACATCTCTTCAAGAATCTTGATAAAGTAGCAGTAAGGAGATTAATGATATTCCAGATACTGGCTGAAATAATTAGAAGCATATTCGTGGGAAATATTATTATTTTTGTAGCTGAGAGACTGAAGAAGCAACATCAGAGATCATGCAGTACTCACAAGGCTGTAGTTAGACGTTTGGTCTCTCTCTGTCACGTGCAGAGGGAGGGAGCTGTTTCAGAGAGATTTAGAGCAAGATACTGGCTTAGGTGCCCTGAATCCCCTCCTTGCCTAGCTGATGATACAGAAGAACTGAAGCTCCCAACATTACCCACCTAGAGCAGACCATGTTACTCTCACTCTTCTTTTTAAACTATGGTATAAAACTAGAGGAAAGCGGCTGGTAAAATCAAGGCAGACTTCTTTGACCTTTTACTAAGAAGCAGAAACTCCAATACAAGATGGAAAATTAAACCCCTAGCAGTACATGTGATATTAGGAAATGCTGAAACTCTTGCTCACATTGTATTAGATAACATGTGAGCAACAGGTATGTGGCATAACAAGTTAACAGATTACAGGAAGGACAAACATGTGCAGGTAAATCTAATAACAAGAGGTGGGTAATTTCATTAACCCAGCTGCTGTTGTTGTTGTTTCAAGACAATTAATTGCAACTTACACTTCGTAAGTTAGTCACTGGAGAGAAACGTGGATGCCTGGGCTGTGAATGAATGCCACACCTCACATGCTGTTCCCATTTGGTGTTACTAAATAAAGACTGCTAAGCACATCATGTGCATCATACACATAAATGCTATATTTTTTTCTACTATATGTGTAAAAATAATTAGATTTGAAGTAGTTTTAACTTCACTGTGGTTTTTTATATTATTTATTTAACTCCACAGATCACACCCAAGAATGGGCGCTATCAAATTGACTCGGATGTGCTCCTGTTTCCATGGAAGTTGACTTACAGGAACATTGGTTCTGATTTTATTCCTCGGGGAGCTTTTGGGAAAGTGTACTTAGCCCAAGACAGAGAAACCAAGAAACGAATGGCATGCAAACTGGTATGTTAGTTCAGTAGTTTTATCTCTGAGCAAATGTATGACATACTACTTACAGTATATTTTCAAATATGTCTGCATCAAATTCCACTGTTGGGTGATGATCATCTTGGTTTTGTTGGCCTAAACAAGGTGGGGAAAATGCATACTTCTGTTAGCTTGTTTGAATTTTTTGGCTCTGAAACTGCAAATGTTTCAGCATTTTGAAAGTATCTGGAAGTGTGTGTAAGTGGCACATGGGCTGTGGTGCAGAGTGGATTTTCTACTTGTCCTGCCGTACTCTCCGTGGTAAAATACCACTGTGAGATCCCATCCCTGCTGAAGGTGGTAGCAAAACCCTGCTGCTGCAGATGGCTTTAGGCTCTTGTCCTTTAACTGAGGTGCTCAGACTTCAGTTTTCTTTGCTCCAGTGCCATTAAAGTCCCTGAGAACTCAGTATGTGCAACTCTTACTGTGTTTTGGGCACTGATGGAGTTAAGGTTGTGAGATGTCTTGAGAACTGCTGAGCACTGCCCTACTTTTATGCAAGCCAACGTTTTCTTTCAGCTATGCCTTTTAACATACTGTTCTGAACTGAGCAGTAAATATTCAGGGCCAGTAAAAGCTCAGCTGGGACATTGCTCTATATCCCCCAGCTCATGAATAAGTACCTGTATTAATTCTGTGTGTGAAAGAGTTGGGAAGGCAGCTGTATGTCCTTCCCCTGCAGCCAATGTGTCCATATTGTGACAGATTTAGTTAGCTGCTCCTGCACAACCCACTGCAGGATTAAAGTATCCTAATGTTTCTGAAAATACAAACAGTATTTCTCACTGAAATAAATGATTCTCTTACTTGGTTCACAGACACAAGTCCAAGGGAAGAAAACTAAACAGAGCAGTAGTAGCTTTTCTGAGTGTAAGCAAACACTGCTTTTATTGTCTCAGCAATCTGCCATCAGCACTTTTTAAAGAAATATAGTGCTGCTGGCGCTCCCTTCAAAGCAAGTTTCATTTCTTGTAAGCCATAAACCAGTGCTGATAAGGACTGAATTGAGGTCAGTAATGGGCCTAAGCACTGATCCACCTGTCAGGTGGGTATGTAGTTCTGGTAGTGCAGATGAGTGCACAAAGCTAATGGAAAAAGCAGTGGGAATTTTATCTCCTTCACCAGGAAGTTTGCATAAAGCTTTTGCGTAATCACTGGATTTTGACGGGAATAACTCTTGCTACATTGCTTTTTCTGGAAGATTGCACTTTTTATTTGGGCATGATTCCAAAATATCTCTCAGCTTTTAACAGGATGTCTATCAGCTGCAAAGGAAGAACAAGTCACGCGAGCAAAGTAAAGTCCAGTATTTTAACAAGTGGATACAAGTGCTTTTCTTCCTTCTTTTGTGTTAATCTATAGGATAATTAGTGTCATTATGGATAACTGTAGTTTTGTTTCAATGTCTTAGGTCCCAGTGGAACAGTTCAAACCATCAGATGTTGAAATACAGGCGTGTTTCCGTCATGAAAACATTGCTGAATTATACGGCGCTATTTTGTGGGATGAGACGATCCATCTCTTTATGGAAGCTGGAGAGGGAGGATCTGTCATGGAAAAGCTGGAGAGTTGTGGTCCTATGAGAGAGTTTGAAATAATTTGGGTGACAAAGCATATCCTGAAAGGACTTGACTTTCTCCACTCTAAAAGGATTATCCACCATGATATCAAACGTACGTCTGTGTGATTCCTTGGGGTACTTTCTGGTCCTGGCTGGGCTGGGGCCCTGGTGGAGTGCCTGGGACTGAGCTGGGCCACATAGCCTTACATCTCTGAGTGGGAGGGATGGATAATGCTTAACAAATGGCAAGGTCAGGTTCTGGAGATAATAGTTACTTACACTATTTATTAATTCACTCCAGCAGAGAAGATAATTAGAAAGGATCCTATGCCATTGATGAGCAACTCAATTTAAATAAAAACCTAAAGAGTGAAGTTATCAGTCTGTGTTCAGCCAGAAGTTTCCTGATTTCAATATAAATTCATCCTGAATGTTTCCATGCTCACCTTCAACTCACACCTTCTTTCAGGTTTTACATTTCTACACAGCTGTTCCTCAGTTTGAGACACTTTGGAAGTAAATACATAATTTGTGCTGGTTTTTTCTTTCAACAAGTACAGCAAATTTTAATATATATTTGCTTTTAAAAAACTCTGGATATTAACATGTATAAATAATCAAACATAGTGATGTTAAGTCTAAATTAAATACACTAGTGTTAAATTGCTTTAAAATTCAATTTTAATGTGTTGCATTTAAATTAGTATTAAATGCTGTTCCTCCCAGTACTATCTCGGCCCGCAGATGGATACATCTCTGTGAGTTTATTTAGCTAAACTTCAGGGTTTAAAATAGAAATATCCAGACTGAAGCATTACAGTAGTTCACAAAAGATGATTATTAGGAATTGCTTAATTTTTATCTCAGTTTTGCATTTTTGGTTTTTTGTTTTAATTTAATTTAGTATGGGTCAGTACTTTAGATGTAAGCCTTTGAGATTCTGACAACTACAAAACTGCTTACTTTTTCCCTTAATTGTTCTTTCTCACTTGTAGTTAGAGTCTTCCCTATGGGTTTATTTTAATTGGCAGTAACGATGACATTAATTAAACGATCTGAAAACCAAACCAGCCCAAAGCCTATTACACATAGATAGTGAATGGGAGAACCAGCCCATTGTGCATGTGGTGGACATGAGTGTTTTTCCAGCCTTTTCCTGTGTTGGTGGATGCAGGGCAGGTGATGAGGCAGAGGTTGCCTGGGGCAGGTGTGGCTGCCCAGAGGCGCCCTGACCGCGCTCCTGCCCGTTTGGTGCCAGGGGTGACCTGGGTAGTCCAGGCCTGAGATGGAGCCATGCCCACTGCCTGGAAAGGCAGCCTCCGTGGAAGGAACAGTGTGTGTTTTCCCTCCCCGGGTGGAATCAATAGAAAAGGCTGTTTCCCAACACTTCTGATTTCTTCCTTGCTCTATCTGCTGCTCTTGAGCTGCAATTGACTCTGTTCTGCTGATACAGAAGGAGATGAGGATTTTATTGAGAGGAAAAAAATGCCCTGAGCAAGGAAGGGGAGGAAGACATTCTGGTTCGTGGGAGGTGTTCAGTGCTGCCACTCATTTTAACCCTTGGTTGGAGAGCAGTTAAACCATGAGGCTGATTCTTGGGGGGAACTTCAGTCCAAAACCAGCTGCAGCTGGGGCTGGGTACGGTTCCAGGCAGGCAGCAGACCCTGCTGCTCTGTGGCAGTGTGGCCCTTTGCACCATCTATTATGGAGTGTTTAAAATCCATATATTCAAAGGTATACCCTAAAATAACAGATTTACGTAGTCTATAGCCCTGGTAAGGAGGCAGCTATGTGAAGCATTGCTTCAGGAATCAATACTGCTGAAATCAACTCTGTCCTCCCACTGGGTGGTCATGGTATAGGCACTGTCAAGCCGGAAAATGGCCCACAGTTTCCTGTAAGAGAAAATGTGTTTCTGTTGTGTAACTTGGAGACTTCATTTTACCACATCTTCTGAAACAGCAAACAAGAATTTCTCAAGGCTCATGCCGAGCACTACATTCATAAATATTTGATCAGAAATACAGCTGCAAACAAAGCCTCTGAGTACAGAGTTGTGCCTTAGGCAGAGTTTTATGAAGGAAAGTAAATTAAGCTCCTAGATACTGCTGCAGTTCAGAGGGCATTTGAAATGCTCAGTCTTCTATTTCTTTTGCTGCCATTGTCTGTCCTGTGTTGTCACGCTGAGCTGCCCTCACTGACCAGTGCAGATGACTGGTGTAGCTACTGTGGAGGGGCCCTGGTTACTCTCTGTTTCTGTCTTCACTGAAATTGTTACTCTAGAAAAACCTCTTGGTGAGTGACAGTTGTGCTTTTTATAGCCAGAGCTGCACAGCATGATCGCCACCTTGGAGACCGTTAAACATCTTCAGAGCACTGTGCTGTGGTGCCTACCAGTCTTCTACTTTCCTCCTCTACCCTCAGCCTTTTTCTCTCTCTCTCTGTCTTTGTTTTTAATTTTAAGTTAAGAAAATGACCAAACATTGATTCTTTTACATAAATCAGTCCAGTTTGATTTTTAAGATATGCTTTAAAATTGAACCAAATCATTGCCAGACCTATTTTGGCTAGAAGGATACTGACTGTAGAGAGTGGTTGTGCTAATCTCTCTCCCTTTTCAGGCTAGCATCTGAATGAAACAGGAGTGTTGTAAAATAAATACCAAACGTGCCACACACTTAAATGATGTCATTTTTGTTTTTCTTTTAGCAAGCAACATTGTCTTTATGTCAACTAAGGCTGTTTTGGTGGATTTTGGCCTAAGTGTTCAAATGACTGAAGACATTTACTATCCCAAAGACCTCAGAGGAACAGAGGTAAGAAGCTGAAGGGACAAAAGCCCTTATATTGCATTAGTCCTATGGTTGTGGTGCTTAGGCTCAAATTTGAAGCTGGAGGGTTAGAAGCATGGGTAAAATAGTTACTATAAAACCTATTAAAAAGTTACAAACATTAATAGAGTCTCAATTATATTTTTATTTTCAACTTGCTGAATGGAATGCTTTGAAAGCCATGTCACTTTCTCTGCAGTCCCATTTGTTAGCAGTTATTCACTGAAGTCAAACAGTACTGTGAGGAGGGTTGTTTGCAGTGTATCAGCTGCTAGTCAGAGCCACTTGAGCCAGGAATTCGTTCTTTGCTCTAGCAAAGATTTCTTCTGAGATATTTGCTATGGACTGGGTTGACCTGCTCAACACTGTTCTTTGAGTCCTCCTTCAAAACCACAGAAATTACAGATGTCTGGGTTTCATCCCTTAGCACTTCCAAGCTCTATTCCCCATCCATATGTAACCCTTTGGTTCTTCAGAGGTTGTGCATGGCGCAGTTGATGATTATCTGGTAAAATTGCTTAGACATTACAGTGATGGAGGTGGGGTCCTTTTAAATGTTCTCAGTGACTTTGAGATTCTGCACACCACTTGGGCTGCATTCCTGCCGAGGTGTTTCCAGGGCTGGAGCTTTAGCAAACAACCAAGCAGCAACAATTAGCTTGGATAGCTGCTGCAGATGTGGCATTTGTGCTCTCTGTTGCTGGAGGAGATTGTTTACAGGAAATACTTTAGCTGAAATGTTGGCACTTACCCTTTTAATAGTCTTCCACATGTGTAAAGAGGAGATATTTGTGTAACTGACAAAAAACATTTCACTTTTTAGAAGGGTAGGATAAACCAAGATTTCACAGAAGGTCAGGCTTGTTTGTTTATTTTTTTCAAGATAATTGAGAAAACACTTGAATATTTGTTTTCAGTGTCTTTCTAGTCAGGGGAGTTAAGAGCTTAAAATGCTTGCTGAAGTGGAAGCAGCATGCTTTCTGGCATTTCATGTACGAGCTTTGTGGGGTTTTTACTTTGGTTTGGGGTTTTTTGTTTGTTCAAGGGGGTTTTGTGTGCTGTTAATGAGAATAAGATCAGTGGTGGGTATGAGTTGGTAGGGTATTTCCCAAGGATGGAGATGTATATAAACAGGAAATTTCCATGATTGTGGAGCAGACTGATGAGGATCCACTTCTGGGTCTTGGAGGACAGGCCAAGTTTATGTTGATAAGAACAAGTGAAAAGTGAAAACACTTCAGTGTTTTCACTTTGCCGAGTGAAAAACACTTAGTTCTTCATTTAATAGGAGGAAAATAGTTCACAGTTTAACACCTGCAGTCCTGTCCTCGGAAAGCTGATAATCCCCCCAACCCTGACATATGGCCATGTTTGGTGTTTGCTGTTTCAGGGGAGCAGCAATCCTGCCGCAGCATTGCAGCCAGAAGTGAGGTTGGAGAGCGAGCACTGGGAAAGGAGATTTTCAGATACCAGTGAAAGACTTATAGGCTAATGTTCCTGAACTCCTATATATTTTTCTGCTCACGGTGTTCATTCTAGGCATCTTCCTCTCTACAGTGCCTAATCCTGTCACACACAAATGCCCTCTGTAGTCTAGCTTTCTTGATTTATTTTTTTTTAAAGTAAATCTTAACTCTCCAAAGTCCTCTTGAGTTTTGCACCCTGTGTTATGCAGCCTTGAGAAGTGATGCAGTTGTCCTGCTGTTCCTGCATATAATTGTGCAACCCTTGGTTAGGGCACTGTCACTGCCACGCAGCATTGTGCCTATGAGCTGGCTGGTTTCTCTTACATCTGGCATTGGCAGGGACTTGTGTCCTTGAGGGAAGTGGCAGGTGGAGTAACCTTTGTCCTGTGCATGTTCTCCTCTGGGAGTTAGGATTTTTATTTACTTCTATAGCACAGAAAGTCTGAATGTAATGAATCTTCTTTGTGTTTATAAAAATGAGTAGTTACAATTCTGGGCAACAGGATTGAAAGATAGTTAAATTTTGTTTAGTTGGTGTAGTGTGAAAAAACTGGTGTTCCTGCTT
Organism: Cnemophilus loriae; assembly: GCA_013397755.1. NCBI lineage: Eukaryota > Metazoa > Chordata > Aves > Passeriformes > Corvidae > Cnemophilus > Cnemophilus loriae. Next base: position 128,936 of record VZTF01002607.1, on the reverse strand, counting down.
TTGTGTACAAGTCATGCAGAACATTAAACTGTGGTTGTTATGAAACTGCTCTGCAGGAAATACTTTTTCTAGGCAGCTGCTACGCTTTCTGTTATGCTTCTGTCACTTTGTTAAAATATGTAAGCTTCAGTTACAACCATTTGAGGGTAAAAAGTTGTCTGCTAAAGTTTATTGAGTGTAGAGGTATGATTCATTTTCAGGAATGCTAAACTAAAACTAGCACAGCATGAAGAAAGGACTGGTTTTTAGCTGGGCTGTGACACTGGTCTGACTGGCAGGCAAGTGCCAGCCCACCAGTCAGAAGGAATGAGAATGGGAAGTTATCCATGGCTTGAGCTGTCTGCTTTGGTGACAGCAGACTCTTAGACCAGTCTGAAATCAGAGCTTTGGAGCTCAGTTTTGATTTTTGTCCCTGTGCAGTCAAGGTGCATCTTGACCATTTTCTCACCTTAACTGCAGACAGGATCTTGTGCCAGCATTCTCTTTTGAAGGCAGCTGCTTTTTGCTTATGTAGATTTCACTCAAGTTGCACTGTATTTGCCAAAGACTTCTTTTTTCTTAATTAGAAATTCTGTTCTTTTCTCCTTATGAGACTTAAAGGTACAGGGTGCAGATGGACTGATTCTCACTTAGCCCTGAGGAAAGCAATGGATAAGAGTCAGTAGCAGCTGCAGACACCTGCTGACCCTTTGCACACACTTCCAATCACAAGTTCTATTTGCAGATATGGACTGTAATTTACTGGGAAATATTCCTTGGAATTTGCATGAGCCCTACAGCCGTTCCCAATCTGTGGTAATAAGCAGTCAAACTATGTAGTGATGACTTCCTGCCCTTATGTCAGTTAGTGGCTTTTAATATGATTCTTTGTGTCAAGATGGCTTGAACTAATTAAAGTTTATTTGACTCCTTTAGAGGGAAATTGGTGAGGAAAAAGTAGAAACCAGAAGCAAATATGGTAGCTTGCTAACCTGGTGTGCTGTGGGCTGTGCCCATGTGGTGTTGAAACCTGCTCCCTGGGCCAGTGGTGGTGGCAGAACTGTGCAGGGTGTGCCTCCTGCATCCTGCCTGTCTGGTTCTCCTCCAGCTGCACTCTGAGCTGCCTGTTGCTGGCAGGAGCTTCCAAGATCCTTCTTCAGCCTCTTGGCAAATTCAAATGTTTCAGTGAAATGTTTGGATGGAAACTATTTTGGTTTCCATTAAGAAAGATTAGAATTTTTGGTTTGAAAAAAGGTCAGAAGAGGGATTCTTGTCTTCATAGCTGCTCTGGGGGTAATCTGGTGGAAAAGGCACCTAACTTTTAATTTATGCATTGCCTAGACCTGACTTGTTCCTCCTCATCCCATTTCTCAGGACAATGCTCCAACATGCAGGTTACTGGATGAGGAGGAGGAGATAAGAAGAGTAAGGAAGACAGGAAGGTGTATATCTATCAGTTCTGCTCAGAAGGGTTGTGTAGTATTCTGTGTAACAGTGATCTGAGGAGTAGACTCCTACCCTGATCTGGGTGGCTGTCAGTGCAGGTCATCCTCTCTCTTTAGCTCATGCACAGCCATTGTTCAAGCAGAATGGAGCAGTCCCAGCAGTGCCCCACAAAACAAACTGGCAATTCAGGCACCTCCTTTTGCTGTGGAAGGATGAGGCTTCAGAGCCATGGCTTGAACCTCAGCCTCTCACAGCTCAGCTAAGGCCCATAGCCACTGACCTGTGGCCTATCTGAGGAGGGCAAGCCTGGAATATGAGTTTGTCCAGGTACTGTCTCTTTGGCTGTACTCATATGCAGAACAGAAAATCTTACTTCCCAAATGGTGCTTGGTCTTCATGCTGCAGGTACTAGTGGGATGCATCCCTTCAGAGGGGGGTTTCCAGGATCACAAAATGTCATTAAGTCATCTTTGGTTGTTTTCCCCTGCTGAGTAATCTTTTTTTTTCCCCACAGATTTACATGAGCCCTGAAGTTATCCTTTGCAGAGGCCACACAACAAAAGCAGACATCTACAGCATGGGAGCTACTATCATTCATATGCAAACAGGCATCCCGCCCTGGGTGAACAGATACCCTCGTTCCGCATATCCATCCTACCTCTATATTGTGAGTGTCCTTAGCAAAGCCAGCTCAGTATCAGTTGAAGGGTTTCCTGTACTCTTGTTGGGAAAGCTCCAGTCATATAAAAACTATCAAAATATTTGTCAGAGAGATGATATCATCCTTTTTGCTTCGGGGGAGGGAGGGAAGAAGTGGGTTTTGATCATTTAGGGGAAAACAAGAGACTGAGCTGGAGTTGTCTCTGTGATTTGTGTTTCAATTTACAGGCCTTGGGTTTACTGAAAGGACAGGTTTAGATCAGTGGGAGACTTGATTGAAATAAGCCCATCAGTCTTCTACTTGTCTGTTTTCCTTAGAAGTTGCAGATAAAAACTGGAGCCTGGCAGATTTGATTCTCTGATTCTTCCAGTGTGGTACAGAAATCTGGTGACTTTGCACTGCACTGGATTTTAGGCTTATTTGAAGTTTCTTTGAGTTTTTAAATTTATTATAACATCTGCTTTTTAAAAAGTGGATTTCATGTAGTTGCATGTTCTGTTCTAGTTGATCAGCCCTACTTAGGGAGGTGATGAGTCCTACTTGGGGAATTCCCAGACCACTCATGTGGTTATCTGTGACTTCCTCTTCCATTGTTTTTGGAATAACTGTTTCCATGGTCTTTTTTCATTCCAACAGATACACAAGCAAGCTCCCCCCTTAGAGGATATTGCTGAGGACTGCAGCACTTCCATGAGAGAATTGCTAGAGGCAGCTCTGGACAGGAATCCTAATCACAGGCTGTCTGCAGCAGACTTACTGAAACACGAAGCCTTACACCCACCCCCAGAAGACCAGCCGCGTTGCCAGAGTCTGGACTCGGCGTTGTTTGAAAGGAAAAGACTGCTCGCGAGGAAGGATCTGCAGCTGCCAGAAAACATTACAGGTAATGCTATCAGGCTCACTTGCCTTGTATTTTACTTTGTAGACTTTACTTTGTGTCAAATCTTGATTTGAATGAGTGTTAAGGAACCAACGAAACTCAAAACACATCTGGAAAGTGGCAGGTGAAAATCCCAATCGGATGAGATCAGACTCAGAGGTCATTAAGTGATCTGTGAAACGCCCATGAACTTCAGTGAGGAGGAACTTAGCCTGAATTCTCCAGGGCTCCGGAAGGACTGGCTCTTGGAAAAGCCGTGGCAGTCATTCAGGGCACTTCATGAAGTATAGATTGTTGTCTCAAATGGCCTCAATTTGCCACTGGACTAGAGATGTTTTATAGATACTCTTGATTTGTAAACAACGACAAAGTCCAACAACCACCAGCAAATCCAACACCTTTTGCCTTTTTAAGGCAAAACACACACACAAAACCATAACTAATGTTGCTGAATGTCAGCAGTACAACCCCTTTGTTTTAAAACCAAAAATGACTGTGGGATAGAATGCTGTTGCCCTTGTGCATTAGTAAGTGCTTAATTAAGGATAATATCCGAACCAGGTAGGAACCAGCCCTTTCAAGCCCAAGTGAGATTTAGTGCCAACGACTTGCCAACAGCTTTCAAAATGCTTTTCTTCTACTTATCAAATACATTAGGAGGGTTCTGACAAAAGGCATTGAAAGACTCTTCCCAGACAAGTGGTTTATTTAATTGGGATAAATATTTTGAAAGATATTTGTGCGAAGTTTTAGGTGCTGTAATGCATAATCGTTGCAACAAATTCACTGAAAAAGTCAGTCATAGTTTTTGAATTTAGAATGGCATTGTACCTTCTGGATTTTGCCTTGGGGGTGCATAATCCTTTGACCAGCTCAGACCATCTGAATCAATTCTTTTGAAAGTGAAAAGAATATTTGACCATTAAACTTGGACTTTATTATAGGTTCTTGAGATTCCAAGACAGTCATTATACAAGTATTCAGGGGAATTCTGCCATTGCAAACCCAGTCTGTCTTTTCAGACCTTGATTTAAAAGGAATAAAAAATCTGAAACTGATGGTCCTGTATCCGTTCTCTGTTGTCACACCCAGACAAAGATGATGTCATGTGTTTAGATGAAAATTTCCCTACGAGGAAGCAGAATTCTCAGATGGCAGAAAGTTAGCAGGTTTTTTCTTGCACCAAACTCTCCTTTAGCACCATAGCTCAGAGGATAAGAAAGCTCTGCCTAGCCATCCCAGCTGACAGAGACCTTTTTTTCAGTAGTTGAACACACTTGCTGTTTTCAGTTGCAAACTGCTTCCCTCTCTTTGCCTTAGAGTTGTAGGTTGATTTGCTAGATTTTATTTTGAGGTTTGACTTATGTTGAACTTAAAAATTTTCTAAACCACAGATTAATAAGATCAAATAATAGGCCAACTATTCCAGTAATACCTACAACCATGAAAATGAACTGGTACAGCTATTTGTGCAGTAATGACACGGTTTCTCTGTTTTCTTTTTAGATTCCTCATTGTGTAATGGGAGCATGGAAGAGTCAGACCTGCTAAAGAGACAAAGATCACTCTACATAGACCTTGGAGCTCTAGCTGGTTACTTCAATATTGTTAGGGGACCACCAGCCTTAGAATATGACTGAGTCAGTAACATTTTATGTTGATGGGTCAGAAATGGACCTCTACCTCTTAAAACTTGATTTTAAGACTTGATTTTCTGATTTGTATATAAAACTATTGCCATTATAGGCTGTCAAATGTGAATAGTGTTTAATTGCACAGATGGTTAAGCTAAACCCTAAGGGGCTCTGATAAGCTGATCCAAGCAGTGATGTTTGTGTGTCTGCTGGTTGACCAACAAGAAGATGGCCAAAAGAACACTGCTGGGAATGTCGTAATCCAGGATATCTTCCTGTGCTGGGCCTTGAACTTTTGTAAAACTTATAATATATGCTTGCAAGTAATGTCAGGAAAAAATATAATATAATTGAGCATATGGGCTGTAAGATTCAGTCTCTCTGAGCTGTCCTTAGAGAAAAGCTTCCTGCCACTCCCCCCCAAAAAACAAGTCCTTGATTTAACCAGTCGAAGACTGGTTCAGTCTTGTTCTGTCTTTAAGACTTGGTCAGTCTCTAGTCATTCTTAATGAAAATCAGGGCCTCCCATAAGCCGAGCTGGTTTCTATCAGTAGTCTGTGGAGTCAGATTATGACTTGTTTACAGATGTGTTTTAACTTTGCATCCTCCCTGGGCAGTGGGAGATAAGCAGGAGGCTGTCCCCTTCTCCCCCTTCTCTGTGGGTTGAGGGAATCCTTCACTGGCAGTATCAGTTAGCTTTGGGATTTGCATAGCAAGTCGGCCCTGACAAAGTATGACAGTGACTCCAACTCCTTCCTATGTTACAACTACTGCAAGGGTATCTATGATAGTTTTCAAGGGTAGATCAAATGTTAGTCGCTATTGGTAACAGTGGGCAGGCTCCAAACTCTTGCTTTTTAATACTTTAAAATTGTACATGTGTATAATTGCTGTGAGTGCTGCGGTTTGGAAAGCATGTCATTAGTGACAGGCAGTGTTTATATTCCTATGGAAATGGAATTATATTGTTCTTGCTGTGCCTCATACATTTGAAACATGATGTTTTGGATGATAGTAAAACTATGTAAACTGCATAGTTCTGTACATCCCATGGGATGAGAACGTAAACTTTTATAAAACTCTCTTTGATGCTTAGGATGACTCTTTATAAGCATTTTTGTTAAATGGCATACTGTGTATGTTGTACACTGAATCTTTTCTGAAGCACAGTCTCTTTTTCATGTCTGTTATTTAATGCTGCTCCTCTCTAACACATGATCTTAAACAGATGATTTCTAGTTTGATACTGATATGGTCAAATGAATAAATCCAGCTCAGTGCCTTGAGATGTGGTCATTCTTCCTTCATCTTCAAAAACAGCATAAGGCTGCAACTGCATTTGGGCCAACACCTTCCTACCATGGCCCAGGTACAGTACAGGCATCATTCCATTTATTGGGAAGTAGGGTGAAGGTGATTGTTGATGGATTTTGGACTCTGGCGATAGATGGTATTTCTGGCAAAATCTCCTTCTCACACCCCAACATTTCTTATGGACTGCCTGGATGTTGCACAGCAGTTGTGTACAACATGGAGCACTTCAGTCCTGATGTTAACTGCTGCAAAAAATGCTGTTGGGAATAACCCACTTGCTCTAGTGCTTTGTGCAAAGTCTCTAGATGACTAGTTGCTTGGAGGAGAGCTGTGTGAGGGAGCCTCTTAGTATTTATATTGGCTGTAGCGATCAGGATATTCAGGGATCAGACTTTCAGTGTGGCTGACTTAAAGAAAACAAGACCTAATGGTTTGGATGGTCACCTCTGGCTTCAGAGACCTGTGTTCAATTTTTTGATCTTTTGCTGATAGCTTTTGATCTTTAAGGATATTCCTAGAATTAGTAGGAAGCAGCTTTTCAGGTAACTGGAGGTGGGTTTATAATCTCTCCCCCAGTTTCCCGTCTATAAAATTAAGCTGTTTATTCTCACCAGACAATGGCTAGGGGTTACGCAAATGCTTATCAAATGCCTGTATACTTCAACAATGAGATCCATGTCAAAATTGCAGGCTGCTAGGGGTCTTTTACCTTTGCTTTAAAAATGTTACAATGACTTTTCTTCTTTTATTTTTTTCTGTAATGCCATTCTCCTTTCCCCCACCCAGTTAAATGTTTTAGCATGGAAATCTGCATATGGAGACACTATTTAATATAGGCTCACTATTTCATATTTGGGTTTAGTTATGGCTCTTATATATTTTCTGACTAAAAAAGTAGTAAGTGACCAGGTTATCCAAAATAATTACAGTATATGTATTGCCAGACATAGGTAATAAGGTTTGGCTGACAGAACCAAGAGCTCTTTATAGACACATCCACATGTCTAAACAGCATGAGGGCTTCAGGATAAATATCACTTCAGACTGGTACACAATCAACAAGCGGCCGTTCAGGTGTGTTGAACACCAAGCATTGCTTCCAGGCGTGTCAGTTTTCTAATAGCTGAGGACTATTTCTCCAGTGAGCCTTAGGCTGCAGCATAGCAGGAATTTCTCTCTGGAGCAATATATCATATCCCAAGCATCCCACATCCCTCAAGCATATCCCACAGTAGTGATCCCTGCATTGTGTAGGTCCACCTGTTTATACCAGCACCTGGGGAATGAGGTCAGGGAAATGAACTGGGTTAGAAATATCCTGGGAGGGGGAAGATTACTCCTCTAATCTGGCTGCCTGAGCAGCTGTGTACTCAGAGCAACCGAGGCTGGAGGTGAGGGGGAGGGAATGAAAATGGATGGTGGGAAAACCCTATGCTCGTGGCACAAGCCCCAGAGTTTGGCTGGTCAGTGCTGAGCCATGGGATTTTGCAAATGGTTTGCCTCTGTTTGTGTTGATTTCTGGTGAGTAGTTTCATTTTCTCTTAAGAGAATACTGAGGCTCATGCTAAACTGCAAAGGAAAACAAGTGCGTGGGGAAACCCACTGCTCACGCTAACTGATTGTGCTGGTTTTGGCTGGGGTAAAGATAATTTTCTTCACGGTAGCCAGTACAGGGCTGTGTTCCAGCTTTGTGCTGAGAACGGTGTTGATAACAAGGGATGTTTCTGTTATTGCTGAGCGAGGCCTACACAGTGTCAAGGCCTTTTCTGCTTCTCACAGCGTCTCACCAGGGAGGAGGCTGGGGGTGCACCAGGAGCTGGGAGGGGACATAGCTGGGACAGCTGAGCCCTCCTGACCCAAGGGATATTCCAGGCCATGCGATGTCATGCTCAGTGTATAAAGCTGGGGGAAGAAGGAGGAACATTGAGTGATGGCGTTTGTCTTCCCAAGTCACCATTACATACATGATGGAGTCCTGTTGTCCTGGAGATGGCTGAACACCTTTCAGCCCGTGGAAAGTGGTAAATGAATTCCTTGTTTTGCTTTGCTCGTGCGTGCAGCATTTGTTTACCCTTTAGACTGTGTTTATCTCAATCCACGAGTTTTCTCACTTTTACCATTTCAGTCCTCTCCCTCATCCCACCAGAGGGGAGTGAGCGAGTGGCTGCGCAGGGTTTGGTTGCCTGCTGAGGGTAAATCACAACACTGATGAAATTAGGGAACCAAATGTGCCTTTTATCCTCCTGGGCTTAGCAGGTTTCTTAGATCAGCCTGTGACCCTGGGACTGAGATCACCATGATGCTCCTCAGCAAGGCTTCCTGATGTTTGGAAGTTTGAGAGAAGCTGCAGTAGAAGAACAGAGCAGTTTGCCAGCCTTCCCTGTGTGCAGAGCTGACGGTAATGGGAAGGAGGCCCTTGGCCACACATTAGTCCCTTTGTTGGGACCTTGGGGAAAACAGTGTTGCTCTGGGTAATTGGCAGAAGCAAGGAAGCAGCTGGGGAAGAGCCACTGGAGGTGTGACCCTGCCACAGCTGGGAAGGCCAAGTTGGTTGTCTGGGAAGGACTGGGACGTTAGGGAGATGCCTGGTGCTGCACATGGCCAAAACTGGGAATATTTGCATAGCTGGGAACACCTTCCCTTGAGGCTGTACTAGCTGCTTCCGAGGCAGGCTCAGACACCATGAAGGCTTTCTTTGCTTCCTTGCATCCCATGCCCAGGGTCTTTGCAAATTTCCAACGCAAGAGCACCAAATCACTGTTTGGAGCCCAAGCAGCCTTTTCTTTTCTTACAGGAAAGGCCCAGCAAGGTCCATTTCTAAAACTGTTACCATCAAAAGCCAACAATTCGGGCAAGGTGAAAACAAGTCCTTTATAAATTGTGTGCTGACCAAACTCAGCAACACCCAAAAAAAAGTCCAGCCAAACTTTGGGAGTGGCTCATTACAGTCCCATGGGTGCACGCATGCTGCTTCAGGCTGGTCACCAGACACAGCCATACTGACAGATACTGGGGCATGGTGACTCACCAGGAAGGAGGTGAGCTGCTGTGACAGCTTTCCTCACCTGCACCCACAGCTCCTGGTAAGGCAGCAGCACGTGGCACCTGAGCAGGGTGGTAGCATGGCCACAGGGGCAGCCTGAGCGTGTCCAGGGGCAGGTGGGTTTGTCCAGAGACAGGCTGTCAGAGGGAGGATGCTCCCAGAGTGAGGTGTGCAAGAGAAAATGGCTATATTTGATCCCCATCAAAGCTACATGCAATGGCAGCCCCACACTCACCCATAAATCTGGTCTCGAGTGTGAACCCTGTTCCTGTAGGAGCCATTGTCAGAGGAGGGATGCTACCATGGTGTCCATGCACAGAGACCATGCCCCACTTGCAGGCTGTGACACTGAGCATAGCTTTGTCAATATGAAAAAGTCAAATAATTAGTGATGTTTGCAAAGTTTAAATCCTTCCTGGTGCTGATAGCAAGTCACGTGCTGAAGTGTCATGAAGCCAAAGAAGGGCGAGAGATGGGACTGAGAGAAGGCAGGGAGGGACTCCACGAGGTGTATGTGTAGCCCAACAGGACAGGGTGGCAGGAAGGTGTCCATCAAACCTCCAGAGGTGAACTGCCATAGAGTCAGTGATCAGCCTGAGGGCTTATCAAGGCTGCTGGCAGTGCAAAGGGTTGCCTTCTTCTCTAACTCTCACAGTAAGCCAAGGTCAACTTTTCTCCCCCTTCCCCAATGGTGTAACCACAGCTGGCACCCAAGTACCCCGCAGCTGCTTGCTCACCCCCTCCCAATCCCTGGAGAGAAAGAAAGAACACAAGGGACTCAGAAAAAAAAAAGGAAAAGAAAACAAAACTTGTGGGTTGAGACAAGAACAGTTTAATAATTGAAACAAATGTGATATTAAAATGTGATAATAATAATAATTGTAATTTAAAAAAAAGAAAATATAAAACAGAAGAAAAAATGAGTGATGTACAATTCAATTGCTCATCACACACTGACCAATGCCCAGCCCGTCCCTGAGCAGCAATTGGCACCTTCTGACCAGCTCCTCCCAGTTTATATACTAAGCATGATTTTCTTGGCCCAGTTTGGGTCAGCTCTCCTGGCTGTGCTCCCTCCCAGCTTTTTGTGCTCCTCCTCACTGGCAGAACATGAGACACTGGAAAGTCCTTGACTTAGTGTAAGCACTCCTTAGCAACAACCAAAACATCAGTGTGTTATCAACACGAGTTTCATTTTAAATCCAAAACATAGCACTAAGAAGGACTTAGTAGTACCAGCTACTAAGAAGAAAAATAATTATATTCCAGCTGAAACAAGAACACCTGCCCCCTCAAAAAAAAAAAAAAAAAAAAAAAAAAAAAAAAAAAAAAAAAACAAANAAAAAAAAAGGAGAAAAGAAAAACACAGTTTGCCCAAAGAGGAAATCTACAAAACCCATGTGCACTTCCAGTGTAGATCTTTTTCCTTTGTCAATTTCCTCTCTTGCCTGTTCACATTGCAAGTGAACAGGAGCTGCTGAATGTGGTCCTGGTACAGGTAAGCTCATGGCAGTGGTGACCCTGAGCAGAACCTGTGTCTGTATCCCACCATCACCACAGATGCTCCTTCAGGAGCCTTTATTCACCAGTGGTACAAAGATCCCCTCCAACAAACGAACTGTTTCTCCTTAGTTTTGTGCGTAATGATAGCTTCCAAGCCTGACCTGGTGTCCCCATCACCCATGCAGCTTCCCTCCCATCTCACAGTGCTTGCTCTGCCTCTGCAGCTCTGTCTGGTCCCCACAAGTCACTGTCTGCACTGCACATCCTGCAGTGCGAGCCAGCCTGGTGGCCCTCTGGCACAGATGCAGAAGGACTTGTGGGAGGCTGGCACAAGGATCTGCCTCTGCACTGGGTCACCAGCCCCTTGGATGGCACCTGTCAGTAGTGGCACAAGTGGAAGTGTTTAGGGACCCTCGCCTCCTTCTCCCACTGAGCTCCTGCCACAGTGCCTGGAGGTGGCTGTTTCCAACTGCTGTCCTGAGCAGAGACAAGCATGGCCATGCCCCAGGGATGACAGGAGCCTGGTGACACTGTGCTCCCATCTCCCAGATGCTGGTGGTCCAAGGACAATCTGGACCCCGGGAGCACTGGGACACTGGGGCTGGGTGCTGTGAGGACCATGGTTGTACTTTCTGGCATACAGAGCTGGCAAGAAGCCAGCAAAGGCTTCCACTACAGGATGTGTTTAAAAAGTGGTCTAAAGACCCCATGCGATGACTGGTCTAACTGACTCCCTGCCCACACTGCAGACCCTCTGAGGAGAGACACGTATGCTGCATCCTTGTGTGTTTGAGTGTAGGTGGTTTTGAAAGAACAGAAGACCAGATTTCACTGTCTCAGGCAGAATTGGCCAAACACCATGGCATTTCCAAGTATGCACTGGGTTGTCTTCAGGGGAAATCGGACCATTTTCTGCACAAGAAAGGATATTTTAGAGCAAGCAACAAGTACTCTTTGAGGTTACGTTGGCTCTTCCTTAGAAATATGAAAACATCTTTGACTACAACATATCAGCAACTCACTTTGCCAAAAGAGCAACATTTCCAGGAAGGGAAATAAGCCAAATAATGTTTAAAATGTTCGGGAAGATCTGTCTCCCTTTCTGCACTGTTTTATGCAACTAGTACCCCAGTTAGGTTGTACTTTCCAGCCTTGCTGCAAGACTCCAGTATTAACTGTGACATCTTCTCTTGGCCTTCTCTGTAGTATATGTGGGTAAGCGCAGATTTGATAAGAAGTCAGAAATTATCTGGAAGGAGGAGGCCTCAAGGTGTGTCTCTGAGCACACAAGGAGAGGTGTGGTATTTCTTCCTGCACCCCATGAAATTTGTAAATGGGACTAGAAGCATTCCCTCTTCCATGACGAAGGGGGAATGACTTCCAAAGCTAATGTGTCAGGTGGTTGCTGGGGCAGCATTGCACATTCAGACTCTGAAGTCAGAATTAGTGCACATGCCTGTCACTGCACACTCCTCATTCTGGTATACCAGAGGACAGGAGGGACCACCCAGCAAACCCCTCCGTAGGCAGGTCTTGGGCAAGAGCCACTTCTTTTTTTTTTTTTTTTTGCCTCCAGACCACTTGTTAGGACACATGGGAAACCAACCCAGCACTTTAGGAAGGCTGCTGTAGATGGGCAGCAATAGAGACCTTTCATCACTCAGCTGCCTGGGGAAAGGAGGAAAATTCTGTATTTATGCAAGAAAATACAGTGCTCTTTCCAAACTTTAGCTCCTTGCAAACTTCAGCTAACTCCAGCTGTTATATGCTGGAATTTTGCATTCCCTTAGACTCTAATGTTTTGCATGCCCAGCCTTTGCATGTCAGTAGGTACTATTCTGGATTTTGCAATAGTGCTGGTTACAGGACTTCAGTTACAGGACTTGTGCCTTTTGGATTGGAAAGGCACTTACTCATATTTAGGAAGTGTTTTAGTGAACTGGATAGGGCTGCTATAAGAAAAGTCATCAGTTCAGAGTCAAGCTTCTCATAGGAGTAATTAGTACCAGAGGCCATGAAGACAGATCATCTTCTCCGAAATGATACTGTTGGTGTTGAATTTGTAAATGTTGTCCCAGCACAAACACCTCTGCCCCTGAAAGATTAAGAAATGAGGCAAAGGTTAGACACCAGGGAAACATGTCCAGCTATTAAATATGGGCCTGCTGAGGATGACTCATTTTTAGAACATTCCTGGACGGGTGCTCCTCTCCCAAGTCCCTTGAGGGAATATTCAGCTGAAGTCATGGACTGACAGTGACATAACAGTTTCAGACCAGAGTTCTGAAAATAAAAACAAACAACTGGGTGCATAAGATTGCAGACACAAATTCAAGTTTAATTTATAAGGTTGCTTTAAGTTTGGAAATTTTTATTTTTACAGACATGGGGACATATTTTCAAAGCTTGAACGGGATAGCCCAAATAACTGAGTGTGACCTTGCAGTCTTGGACTAGAGATACTTCCTGATCTAGGGCTCAGTCTAGGGCTTGGACTAGAGATACTTCCTGATCCATGTGGACCTGAACCCTGAGTGGAAGCAGGAGAAAGCTGGGCCACTCTGCACCCTGCTGCCCACTGACTCATGTTTTGGAGACAGAGTAGAGGCTGACACACAAAAAAGCAGGCATAAAAAGGCAAACCTTGTCTCCCTTGAGCATTTGCCTGCACCCTTGCCTCTGTCTGATGTCCCAGAGCACTGGGATCCTTCCTCTTCTGTGCTTGATTGCCTCAGCTTCCTACTCAATCTTGCAAGATCTCAGCAAGGGATTTTGTAAGTTTCACCTTCTCAAGACACAGTGTTTTTTCTTCTCTCTCCCTGCAACTCTCCTAGGTTATTCCTTGTGCCTGGATAAAGCTACAGAAGGAGACTTGTTTCCCCCATTCAGGCAACTTTTGACATGCTGTGGGGCATTGCCCGCCCCATGCTTTCCTCTGCCTGACTCTGTCACCTTCTGTCCCCTCTCCCCTAAAGTCACTGGGAGAGGGACAGCCAGGATGTCAGGGCCTTTCTGAGTAGTAAAGTCCACATCATAGCTCTGTGGTATGAAAGCCACTCCCCTCTCTCCTGCCAGCCCCTGCAAGGGAAGGTTTCACTGGGAGAGGAGGCAGCCAGAAAGCCTGGAAGGATACAAGCCTTTGGTAGAGGTTCAATACTTGGCATGGATGCACTGTGTACCAAAACGTGCTAAAGAGCAGAAGGGACCTGTGCCCTGTGTTTGCCCTGCGTCAGCGCCCTGGCAGTGCTGGGCTGGCTTGGATGTCAAGTACTTTGGGAAGCCAATGGTTATAGGATCAGGTCCTGTGCTATCCACCAGCTGGTGCTGAGTGTGGCTCCCAGCGTGTCTCCTGCGGGGGCACCAGCACGTTGCTGTGATACAGAGTTGAATGATTAAAGATTATTTCCACTTTCCAAGCAATGTCAGAGTCTCCACCTCATTTCCTCTCAGGACACGAGACAGCACATCCAAAGCTGTTCCAGTGCCAACATGTGAGTCAAAGCCATCGGGTGATGCACGCACCAAAAGGAAATGGGGATGCAGAAGCTGTCCAGAGACACAGGATGTAGTCTGAGTCTGTTTATTTGCCTGGTGCATTTACCCATAACATCCACATAAGTTTCTTTTTTATTTGAAATAAGACCTTTTCAGGCCTTTAATTAGCACTGCCCACTTTTCAGGACACTAGCTAGCAGCTCTCTCTCTCTCTGTGCCGTGCTGAGCAGGCTGGTATTTCTCACTTTAAATTTCTCCTCTTCTCTAAGAAAAGGAACAGTGCGGTTTGTGCTACCTTGCCCTCAGTTACCCTAAGACACACACCTTTGCTAGGGCGATTCTTTCATGCCCCTTGCCTTGCCTCTGCCCACATCCCACGAGTCTGTATGGAGCTATTTAGGCAGCAAAGCAGGCAAGCTGCCTGCTTTCAGTGAGCTGCTCCTGCGCCAGCCCAGCCATGGCAGCTGAGCTGCCTCCTGTCACTTGAGCCCTGAGCCACTCGTTTGCAGCAGTATCCTTACAATTATCTCCTCTCCAGCAGCCAGCAGTGTAGTCCTGGGCGTGCACCTCAGAAACCCCCCACAGAGCCCACCTGTTCCACATCTGCTGGGTCAACAGGCAGCCACAGACAATTAAGGAGGTATGTTGCTGCTAGCGATGAGCTTCACACAGCTTTCCATCCCAGGGTGGTGCATGCAGGATTATTCACAACCTCCACAGCTCCCACGGGCTCACTCCTGGTGCATCGCTGACTCCCTGTGTCACGCCACTGACTGTACAGGCCTGCTGCCAGGAACAGGAGATCTTTCTGCATTTGTCCTGGTCGATAAATGGTCTCACTCACTGAGAGGAAAGCTCTGGCCCTCAAGATTGCAGGAGGAATGTACTCCCCCCAGTTCAGGCTGGGCATTTCAGCAATGGCATATTCCCTGTCTTGTGCCTCCCTCCAGTGTGGTTCCCCAGCCTCTGAGGTGCTTTCCACAGCGAGGTTTTGGTGAGTCCCTGAGGACTGGTGGAGATGTCCTGGGGATCAGGCCTTGCTGCAGACCAGCTTGGACAGAGGAGAAAGCTCTAGAGTGGGGCAAAATGAATAGAGCAGATGCATGAGATAGAGACAAGAAAGGGTTCAGAACCCTAAAAAATTAAAAGAATAATTATCATTTTGTCTAACCTGTTGCATAAGACAAGCTAAAGGACTCCTCGCAGAAAATCCTTCAGCTCCTCTGCCCTGGCCTGGCCCTGGAGCAGGAGGGATGGAGAGAAGTGGATGAAGTACTTTAGAAATACAGGAAGACCCAAATGCCACAGCTGAGGGATCCCAGCTGTAAAAACTGGCCTCATGGACATGAGCTATGTGGATTTCTGCTGCGACACAGGAATGCAGGAGAACCTGCACTGAGCAGGGCTGAGCAGTGTGGGCACTGTGAGCACCCCTGGGCTGGGGCAGGAGCAGCAGAGAGTCCTCTCTCCTCAGAGAGTCATCTGCTGATGGCAGTGGGAAGTGTTATGCTGGAAGGACACAGGAGTTGCCTGTCTCAGGTCCACTCCATGCTCCTAGCATGGTGCTGACCACTCTAGGAGTCACATCCCTGTCTGTGGCTTCATCTGTCTCATGTCTTCATGTTTTTGGAGTCCCAGATCCTGTCTGCTCTCATCCTTCTCCTATTTGGAACGAGACCCAGGCTTTGCCTTCTCTCCCAGGCTGCTGCTTGATGCCCCAACAGTTTTGGAGTACTTCCAGTAGCTGGAGTGACCACTCATGGGCTCCAAAGTGTTAGTATTCCCCTGCCCACCTTTCCTGTGACTTGCCCACCCTGACCACCAATGTTTCTTGGACAATGTGAGCCCACATGAAGGAAGAAAGGGAGGTGACCCCTCAGTAAGGGGTTGCTTCCATTTTGCACCTTCTTGACAATTTTCTTGGAAAAGTCTGTCTCAGGCTGATGTTTTCTTATGCATAAGATGAGTGCAGAAATGAGATGGCAGTGAGGAAAGTTTGCTTTAAAAATCACTTTCGGACTTAGCTGAATGCAGAAAAAAGGTTTTTTTCCTGTTATATTTTCAAGTGCCTTTCTGTACTCTGGTAAAACTAGACTAGTTTTATTTTCAGCCCTTCTAGTTTGGGGATTTCCTGAGAGCTCAAAGGAGGAAGATGTCTGCAGCCAGATTCTAAAAAGGACATAGGAACTGATGTCCAGCACCTGATCAGCTGATGCCAACCCTTGATCATGTCTAAAGGCTGTCTATTTTTTCTTTATGCCCAAACTTCCCTAGAAACTGGAGGAAATCTAGAACTACAGAGAACTACAGAGAAACTAAGGGGATGCAGTAAAAATACTGTCAGGGAAAATGTCTGTGCAGTAGTGCTGGTTTTGTGCAACATCCCCGGCACTGCTGCATCACACAGCAGCCCTTGCACAAAAGAGGAAGAGTTCCCACCGAGGAGTTCTTTCTCCACTTCATTTAACCCACACTTTGCTTTTTGTTTTAATATCCTTTTACTGATCTCACATGCCTCATGACCACTCTCACTTTTCCCTTGCACTGTGAGGTGCCCAAGGCATGAACTCATCTGCTCAGAGCCTTTTCCTGGACCCTGTAGGTTCCTGCTTACACCTGAAACCCTCACTCAGCTACCAACTCATCCCATTAGGTTGGAGCCTTTCCACACCTTCTTATTTCTCTCAGGAGGTGTTTCTCCAAACAGCTTCTGCATGTTGTGCTTGCTGGAGGTTTGGATAAAGTACAACCTGTAACCTCGTCAACACTTACACCTGGATAGGGAATTGCCCCGCCAGCCCATGGCCAATTTTCTGCTGCTCTAGCTATCAAGGGCTCCGTGTTTTTTCTCTCCCACATGATCTGTGAGCATCTGTCATGAAACCAAAGAGACACCTCTTGGGCATGCAACAGCTTCCCCCTGGAAGAAGGGGGGAAATGTGGCAAGGACATGTCTGGTTCTACAGCAGAGATGGATGTCACACACTGGCCCGGCACCTTGGCACATCCAGTCCACAAGGGAAAAAAAACCCTGCTGGTCTCCAAAATTGTTGTCATTGCCCCTTCTCGGGAGAGTGTTATCACAAAGCAAACTTAACCTTAAGAAATTTATAACAGATTCCTAACACTGCCCTGCTAGAACTTCTTTATGACAAGTTCAACAAATTGATTTTTACACACATCAAAATTACTTTCCCATTCCCAAGGTGAGGAAATCTCTCCATCCCCTTCCCTATACTATTCTCTTCTCTGCTTAACATTGACCCTACAACTTCAAGTGAGATTGCTCCTGCTGTTATCTCTGTACTAGCTGATTTCATGCCTTTCACTGGAAGATCAAGATACTCCTCTGTTTTATTACCTGGGCTGACTGCATTTATGTATGATCCTTCCTTCCTTCCTACCTTCCTTCGTCTCTCTCTTTCTTTTTCTTTCTTTCTTCCTTTCTCTCTCTCTTCTTTCTGTCTCTCTTTCTTCCTTTCCCTCTTTCTTGTATCACCATATTTCTTAACGGAAACAGGCACAATTCTCTCATTTACTGTAACATTTCCTTAATAGCTGTCCTTATCAGCAAGACTACTTCCCTTCTTCTTGATGTACATTCTCCTGCCCTCTAGACTTCTTGTATATCCTACTCTATCTTACTATTCTCTTCCTGTCTAGTAAGAGTAGGCAGAGCAAACGAAGTTTTTCAGAAACTGAAACTTGGAGCTGAATGGAAAGTTCCTCTGATGATAAGTCAGAAGCTGCAAGAACAATTCCCTGTCCAGATCTGTTTCAAAGTTTTCTTTTTTTCTTAAACATGAAGTATAAACTAGGATAGATCCAACCTCTAAAGTTTAGTCTTTCAGCTACATAGATTTCAAGTTGTGAATGTCTTTTAAGTTCTCATATTGCCAAAATGTCATTACAGCATGAAGTCTTGAAATATCTCTTTGTTTTCACTTTGCAGTCAGGGCTTCACACTCTTTTCTGTGGCCAGAAAACTCCACTGGACATCACCTAAATTTCTTCACTGTGAGCGTGCTGTAGTTATGCTGACCTATTCCAGTATGAACAGTCATTTGGTCTAACAAAGAAAACCTGCAGGCTTTCACTGCTCTCAGATGATTTTTGCACTTTCAAATCTTCACTTGGTGTCGTTCCTCTTGGCAAACACGTTTGCTCTGCACAGAAACTTGTCATCCTCCCTCATAAGAAGTGTACAGGCAGATAAATGGATCTGGGTATCATCTCTCCATGCTGACCAGTTGTTCTTTTGGATCTTTTTCCTGAAACCTCTTTGTTCATATTTGATTTCTGGGTCCAGGTCATCTTCACTATATGGCAGCATTGTACACAGGGCTGATTTAGAGCAACATAAAAATCAGAGCCTTTCTGTTGGATCCATCCCAACACTTCTCATTATATTTGAGTGACTGAAGTTACCAGAGGCTGTCTCGAGACTTGGTCCTCCCATGCATCCTTAGTCCATAGTAGGAGGATGACTGGGAGCACAGCTGGGTGAACTGCTGAAGCACAGCTGTGCCTCTAGCTAAGGCACTCCAGCCTTGTTTTCATCTCTGCCACTGCATCTCCGGGTGGCTAACACCTAATCTGTACAAAAGAGTGACTCTGCTGTTACTCAGCTGTTACTTTGACAAAATTAAAATTTTGCAGTTCTTTTGAGACCTTCAGACAGGAATTCTGACTGAAGAGCAGAATATTTTTATTCATAAACACCTTCTGCTAGGCAAAACTGGGACTGAGCTGTGGATGCTGATACCGAGCAGGTATTTGAGAGGGAGGAGAATTTGTGGCTGGTTCACAGGATAGGCAAGTGTCAAAGTCTGATTTGCCTTTAGCTAAGCACAAACCAAATTATCTCATAGTGCCCCTGTTTTGTTTCTAAAACCTCCTGACTTTGCTTGAACCTAAAATACCCTGAGAAAAGCTTTTCTGTCTGTTTTTCACTTCTGCTTTCAGTGGTAACTGGAAACCAGAAGCTCCAGCACACACGAAAACGGTAGTGACGGGAGAAAGAGAATTACGTTCGCTCCTTTGAACTACCAGTGGAAAAAAAACCAGCCAAAACTTCCCGGATTGGCCTGAGCTTTCGGTGGAGCCTGAAGGGAGGATGCTGGTGTCACTGCAGTTATTTCTGCCAGTGTATGGGGTGAGGGCCAGGTTATTTGCCTCCAGTCTGGCTGGGGAGTGCCCACCCTGATGCAGGGATTATCTGAATCACTGTCATTGACTGTGAATGGCAAAAACATAGCTTTGGAGCTTGAGGGAGTTTCCTTTTCCCTTTTTCCCAGGTACACATGTCCTTCAGGGAGGAAGTCCCAGGATCTTGCCTTGGCACCAGGCAGGCGGCATTTGATCCCAAGCCCTTGCTTTTGGCAGAACACTGCTTGCTAAGTCAGCCTGAGCCCTGCCAGGGTAAGCAGGGGTTTGTGAGTGGTTTCCACTGGTATGAAAAGCAGGTGGTGCAATTCCAATCTTTCCTCATACAACCCTCTAGAACCATGGGAAGCAGCAGCATCCTTGGCCCTGGCAGGAACCCATCCCAGACAGTGGGTGAGTTTTTGGTGCACCAGCCCCTGCCTTTCAGGGTAACATTCTGCCCTTGCAGCCACACCAGATGCACGCTGAGGGTTTTGCCCTCTGTCTCCTCAATGCTCCCCACCACGGGCTCCTCTACTGCACCCAGTCCTCACACCACTGGGCTGTGCCTCTTTTTGCTCCCCTCTCAGGCTGATCCTGCATTTCAGCTCCCATTACCAGTTTGAGGAGCAGGTTGGGAAAGACACAACATGGTTTCATTCTCTTTTCATAAACCACCTTAGAAACACAGAAATGTGTTTTTAATGGTTTCTGTGATGTTCCAGGATTTCCAGCACTTAACCACGTCACAGTTAGATGTTTGGTGGGTATTAACACACCTGGATTACCACAAGAGGTGAGAAACAGTTCCAGAAAAACCCATAAAATTCTCTCAAACAGTCCAACAGTATGTTTTCTACAAAAACACCTGGCTTATGAACAGTGACTGAGGGTGGGGGAGTATGTGGTTTGGGTTTCCACTGCTGGGGAAAAACAGAGTAACTATTTGGGCTGTCACCTGTGAGCATCATCCTGATAAAAAAAGCCATGCTGATACCAACCTGGTAATAAGGGCACATGCCCCAGCACAGCAGATGCTCACTGATGCACTTCCCCAGGGTCCTGCAGCGCAGTGTCCTGCCTACTGGGTCTTGCAGTGGTTGAGGCACTTTTGCAAGGGCATGGAACCTCCTCTGTTCTCACTGCCACCAAAAGACTCTTTCTCCTGAAAATGACCCAGCCATGGCTGAAAGGGTGGTTCAGCAGCTGGTGCAACTCCCTCCTCTGCAGCAGGTTCTCAGGACGCTGGTGGGTCACTCCTGTTCCCAATACCTTGGTGTTCACCTGCACTTTCCTGCTCATAAAGGCATTGAGAAGATAAAAACTTGGAAGTCTATGCAGATAGACTCTCTGGCTGAGACTTGGCACTTAGAAACCAAAAGACTGTCATCTAGACCATGGTCTCTTCTTTCTGTCTAGCTCACTGGGTGCAATTTCATCCAGACCCTCCTGTGTGAGGTCGGGATTCAGGGTATATAAAACAGACATGGCACTTAGAGGGTGGTACAAGAGCATGAAGCCCCTGGGAAGTTGCTTTTGTCCTTGGTTTCACCCTGGCACTGAAAGGACTCATTTTCATGCTGCAGAGAGGCCACCAGACCCTGCCTGTCCCTACATTCGGCCTTGACTCCCAGGAAGAGACAATCTGCTCTTAGGGAGGTCAGTTATTTCCTGAGTTTCCTTGGGGAAATGTGGAGCAAGGGCATATATAAAGGCTGTCAAAATACGTCCCTGCAAGTCCGTGAATATCATGCTGAAGATGATGTGCTATGGGGACTGGAGGAGCAGGGGTCAAGTTTCAGTGCCTCAACAGGTCCTGCTGTCCCTGCTGTGAGACAGTGACCTGTCATCACTTACAGATGTCACTTCTGCTCCCATAGCAGAGCACAGCAAGCAGCAGTAATATAATAACTTCAGTAATATTCCAAAGCCATTTCAATAATTAACCCTTTCGTGACTTCACAGTTTTGCCTCATGAGCCAGAAAATACCAACAATTTGCTCAACCCATTTTTTTAAATTCGGCTGGAATTGAAACTCTCTGCAGGTTGTCTGACAGCAAAGAATCACAGGGCTCGTTTATACAGAAAAGCAAGTTAATCATGTTTACAGCATATAATAAGGAAATATGCTTCCCACAGCTTCCTCAGAGAGTAGCTTAACACCCAGAATGGCAAGAGACTTCCCTGAAGATGACTTTTATTTTACATGAAGTTAAATTTAATTTTTCTTGGCTTCTCCTCTTTCGAACTCTTTTCTTCCCCCCTCTCCCCCTTTTTCACATGGAGTTAGATGAAACCTAAGCCTGAGTGCAGAATGGAGATGCCCCACGCCAGGGCTGTGAGGATGGCTGACTGGTGAGAAGGCAGCGTGCTGCAGCCTAGGAGTGAGCCCAAAGACTGATATTCCTGAATGACGTGGCAAATGCCACTCTGGGCACCTCAGCTTTATTATTCTGGTCCGTTGACCAAGCTCGGGTTACTCAGCCACGTTCAGGAGCAGCAGCAGGTGCGATGGGACGTGATTACCTTGCATTGCTTCGCTGGCACACGAGAGGCCCTCCAGCTACCTCTGTGCCTCCAGCTCAGCGTGCTGGATTCTTGTCTTGGAACAAAAGCAGAGCATAACGTGGCGTACTGGCTCTCTGTGAGGGCAAGGGATGATGGCCGGAGCTAAAGAGACTCCTCAGCAGCCCAAGCTGCAGGTCCTGCCCCTTTCGGGTTCGGCTACAGCCTGAACCGCAGCCTTGTGCAAACTCTCAGCGCACTCCAATTCGGTTTTAAAACTTCTATCGCCATCTAGTGATGTCCCTCCGAGAGCCACGTGTTCGGGAGTGGCACAGCTGGGACTGGCGACTCCCGTCCCCCGGCGGCCGGGATTTCCCGTGGAGAGAGGAAAGCGCAGCTGGAAGCGAGGCCACTGCGGCCACCTCCCCGCGGGGTGGGCTGGCTCCGCACTGCGCCGGCTCCCGGCTTTCCCGTGGAAATGCTGTGGGTCCGAGTGTCTGAGCCTGCACAGGTGAAGGAGAGGACACAGTGGTTACGTGCTGCCAGTGAGTACCTGTGGCTGACACTTTGTCACGTTCTGCCCTGCTGGCATCGGCTGAGCTGTGCCTGTGGCAGCTGAGGGACACGAATCGGTGCTCCCCTGCCAAGGGGTACCGAGTGCTTGGTTTAAACCCCAAGCGCAGCATGATCTCTCTTGTGTTTCATGGATCAAATTAGGATTATAAATATCCTGGCAATCTGGTGTTACAAGCATTTTATGTGCATTACTGCTGTAAAATATAGAACAAACTTCAGATGCAAGAATTAATGTGACTCAAAGACGAAAGATGAACTGCAAAGTACATAAATATCCTCTATGCAAAAATAAACTCTTTAATCTGTTCATTAGAAAATGGCAAGTACTTCTGAACTCACCAGTGATGTAAATTTAATCCACTGCAACTGAATTTTATTAAACAGAAAACTGTTAAGAGATGACCCAAGATATTTGTGCAATAGGAGCAGGAGGATCTAGATTCACAAGATGAAAAAAATAAATACACAAAAACTTCAATTAAAGCATCATTGTTATGTCCCTCCATGCTACCTCGCCTGGCACAGTTCACACAGGTGAACACATCCCTGTGTGAGCACATCCCTGCTGCAAAGCTTGGACAAGGAGCTCTTGGCCCTGTTCCTGGCACTTGTTCCCATCCTCATGCAGAGTGTGTCTGCCTCCTGCCTGGGACTACATCTGATTTTACAATGACATCACAGTAAAATTGAATGAATATGAGAGTGAACAGGCAAGGATAGGGAACTGGAGAGCTTTCTGCTGCGCTGCTGCTGAGCTTCCAATTCCAACCCTGCAGGCTCAGTGTGCTGTGGACAGACACCCTGAAAACTGTGGCTTGCTTTCCATCCTATTTTAGAGTCCAATTCCATTTTCTTTTGAATCCTCTCTTCTTCCATTCCAGTCTCTTCCTTCATCTACTTCCCCATGGGGTACTCAAGTGCATCTCTGAGCTCTCACTGGTGCTGGTGGCTGGATGGCACTGAGAGGTTTCCAGGCACAGCCCTGATGCTGATTGACCACACTATGGTGCAAATCCAGCTGGCACTTTCTACTCTCTGCACCTCTGCTGATACACAGCATTTCTACTTCTCCATTGAGTTCTTGGTCTCACTTTCTTCCAAGCGACTTTTCTGCTGTAATAACACCACCCAGAGTTTCACCAGGCGTGACTCCACCCCAGTTGGTTCTCTGTGCACAGCATAGGAGGAAGCAGATATTTGCTCCTGTAGGCTGAGATCAGACTGGCCACAGCATGTTTCTGGTGCCTGGGGTCAACACTGGAAAGAACACTGATAGAACCACATTTTATAACCAAATGGGAAGTAATAGGGGAAGTAGGGCAGTCTTGGAGACTTGGGAGAATTCACAAACTTTATGTTGAGACATACCTGGAATTTCTGGTGAGATCACTCAGGGTGGAGTGCAAGGGACAAAGCCACAAAAGCTGGCATAAAAATAAATAAACTCAAGGAAGTGGCCTTTGAAAATAAGGAGAGCTACAGAGAGATACAGAATTGTAAAAAAAATCATTCACTGTTCCCAGTGACTGGTTTAATTTATTTATGCTTTAATCCTAGTCAAAACTATAAAACAAGGTCTTTGGGATTATTCTTAGCTTGTGTCATCACTTCTAAGTGGTATTTAGGAAATGTGTTCATGGCCAAAAAAATGCCCTATATGTGCAGAGGTTTTCCAGTGCATTCCAAGCCAGCAGTGCAGAAGGAATGTAAGAAGGTAGCTTCAACCCCCAAACCCAAACCCGTTTACCACTGAAATCTCTCAAAACACAAATGTCGATTGTTGCTGTTTTGCCTAAGCAGATCAAAAACTTGGATGTGGTGTGTTCATTCTGAAAGGCACAGGAAGAAAACCTATAGACCAAATATTATACAGGATCCCTCCTTCAACATTTGACAAATAACCTCAAGGTATGAGAAAATACCTTTCCCTTGCCAGTTCCAGCTGTTTGTGAAGACTTTGTGATCAGAAAAAATAATTTTTCAAGTCCTTCTTGAGTATTCATCCAGTTCTTGTTGGTAAGACCACTGGGCTGGCCCTGGCTCTTCCTCACATGGCAATGAAAAATAATCTAATTATTCTTTCAGCTTGCAGAAGGCCTGAGCTGTGCCGGCATCTCACAGGGTGGCAGTACTTTCTTGTGCTGTGATATAATCGGGTTTTAGAGCATATGCTGTAGGAGAGGACCGAAAGGACAAAAAACAGCATAGGAAGTCATTCTGACCTTTCTCACTAGTGGCCCACACAGTCCCTGACCTGCACCTGCCCTGTAGCAGGTCCTTGACATTCACTGCGGGCCACCCACTCCATATGTGGGTGCTGGGGGGGAGGGCAGCACCCAGGGACAGTTCCTGGAGGCCCACCTCAAAACCCTGCTGCAGCGAAGTGGCCTTTCCCAGGCAAAGAACAAGAGAAAAAATGTTGCATCATTTCGGACTTCTCAGTTTTCAAAACTTCTCCAGCATTTGTTGAGGACAAGGTTTTAGAAAGAGCACTTGTTCTCAAGATCGAAATGTGTTAGGAAGGAAAAGTACTGTACAGTGGGTTTTGAGCAAAGATGAAGACATTCCACACTTACAGATTGAATTTGCTGAATGAATTGGTGTCCTGTAACAAAAGCATGCAAGTAAGGATAAATTGAGTCAACACCTGTGCTTACGCTCATATGGGAAAATGATATTTCCAGAAGGAATCAGAACTCATCCAGGTGTTGTTATCACTATCCAACCATGTAAACATCACCTTGCTTGCACAGCCAGATACAGCCTGCACAACACTGTTAACCTGTTGACATATTAAAGAGGAACTATAGATTACCCAGAAGCTTGTATCACTTCCTTGACAATAATGCAAGGACTCAAACACATGTGCAACATATCCTTCTACCTCCCTCCTTCCTCTGCAGACAGGATCAGGAAGGCTGAGCAGAGCTGTTCTCTGAAAACAGGTTTGCTTTTTTGTTGGCAAAGGATTCCTGTACCAGGTGAAGAGAAATCGTACAGCAAGAAGAAGATCAGCTACCTTCTCTCAAAATTTTTATTAGCTTATAAAAAATGGCCAGTAAGTTCCTCCCTGCCTGACTATAATACAGCTTTCTTCAGCCTTCAAATTTAAAATTGCCCTTTGGCTGCTCGCTTTCTATACACTACAGAGTTATTTTTAAATAACATTTGACAGTAAAAGGATCTGGAAAATCAAACAGAGATTACAACTAGTTGATACAGATAGAGGAAACTACATAAAGATAAGTGCTTTCGTGTTTCAATAGCAACAACAAGACGTATAAAAATAATCATCAGTGTACAACGTCATTTCCTTGAAGTACAAACCATTGATCCTGTCTTCTACAAGCCTGGAACATGTATCTTGATAAAACTTGTACACAAACCACTTACCACTGGCACCTTAGCAAAGCTTTAGCTTGCAGTGGTTTCTATTGCAAAGAGCCCTCAGTCACTTGCAGATTTCTGATTTTTTTTCACTATTAATATTTTTTGTAACTATGCTGGTTTAGGGGCCTCTGAGTCTGTCATTAGCAGCTGGTTTTAGAAGCAGGTCTTAAATCCATGTAAGTTTTCACAAACTTCACCTTGATGAATATTTTATACTGTCATTTCCTGTGATCTGGGGGAAAGTGGTCTGGTTTTTTCATAGTTTGAGCACAAATTGTTACTTCTATTGAAGACTAAGTGAAAATAATACATTTACCATTAAGATTTTTGTTTGGGATTGAAGTGGGGAAGAGCTGGCATTGGGAGGTTGGGAGACTCTCTGGTGGTTTTCATGCTGGATCTTATGACAATACCATGTTGTCATGGTATTTGTCATGCCATTTTTTGCATAGGTGAACTCACCAGCCAGGGAATCTGGGTTTGGGAACTGGTTTTGCAAGGATGCCTGTGTGTCACTTCTATATACAAGCATTTACAAGACTAAATACTGATAATGCTTTCATTAAAAAATTAAAATCTTAGAAAGCTTACAAATCTCTAAGATGAATTAATTTATTTGGGAGCTAAAAGAAACCTTAGTGTCTGATAATCTAATACATACCTGCAAAAAAACTTTCTGTCTGGTGTGACTCTAAAGTGAAAATCCTCAGACAGGGAAATCAGTTGTTATATTTAAAGACATTTAAGCCATCCTCTAAAACACTTTGTACAACTTTCCTTCCTCTTTAAATAGCAGTACTTCTCTATTTATGTTCTTGCAACACTAAAGCTTGCAAATTACCCCAAATTCTGCAATGACTTGGGTTTTTATACTCCCTAACTGCTGGAGTCAGCAAATATTTATGAAAGTTTTGCTCTTATTTAAAAATAGTCTAGTCCGGATGGCTGTGAGATATGACCACCACTGCTGTGAAATTTGTGTGCCTTAAGCTGTCAAAGGCTGGAAAACCACCCCATTATCCTCCTGCCTGCATTAGGAAACTTGGTGGTCTCTAAGCTGGCACTGGAGGGAGGCAGGCCTGGCTCCTGGTTTCGCAGCACCTCAGCCCTGACCAGGCCGATTTCTCCATGCCCAGCTCTGTGCTTCCTCTGCATTTTGTGAGTGTCACCATGCTGTCCCAACATCAGGGATCATCCTCCCCTTCACATTCTGCTCAGGGGGTTCTGAGCATCGCCCTGCTCTCCCCGGGGCACCGCCGCCCTCGCTTTGCCTGGCCCTTTCCCAAGCGGTAGTTTTGAGGGCAGGAGAGCCTTTCCCCGCTGCCTCCCGGGTTCGGCCAGGGGTGTGTGGCGAGGGAGATACCAGGCAGAACGGTGTTTAACACGCTGTGTGAAATGGGCCAAGAGGGATAAGAGGCATATCTGATTGCGTGGATGGAGAAAAAGCCCCACAGGGCCCCAGCCTCATTTTTTTTAGCTGTGTTTCCATGTCAGAAGACAGGCAGCACTGGGAAAAATACACACCTGGGGCCCAGGGGTTTCTCCTTGATCTGATATGTGACCTTGGAGGAGTTATTTAAACTTTCTATGCTGGGTCCCTTGTGCGCATTAGAATTTTCCATGGTAACCTCCCACCTGTGAAAGACTGCAGACAATGGGATCATAGAATCATGGAATCACTAATGTTGGAAAAGGCCTCCAATGTCCTTGGGTCCAACGTTTGATTGATCACCACCTTGTCAAATAGACCATAGCACTGAGGGTCACATCCGGTTGTTTTTTGAAGAGCTCTAGGGACGGTGACTGCACTGCCTCTATGGGCAGCCTGTTCCAATGCTTAACAACCCTTTCAGTGAAAAAATTCCTCCTAATGCCCAATTCAAACCTACCTTGACCCATCTTAAGACTATGTCGTCTCATCCTGCCACTGGCTGCAAGGGAGAAGAGGCTGACTCCCGCCTGGCTACAACCTCCTTTCGGGCAGTTGTAGAGAGTGAAAAAATCCCCCCGGGGCCTCCCTTTGTCCGAGCTAAACACCCCCAGCTCCCTCAGCCACTCCTCATATGACTCACTCATTCTCTAGACCTTTCACCAGCTTCATTGTCCTTCTCTGGACACGCTCCAGCATCTCCATGTCCTACCTGAACTGAGAGGCCCAGAACTGGACACAGCACTTGGGCACCTCACCAGTGCCAAGCACAGAGGGACAATCACTTCACTGTGTTTCTAACACAAGCCAGGATGCCATTTGGCCACCTGGACACACAGGCAGCTCGTGTTCAGCCATCTGTCAACTAGCACACCCAGATCTCTTTCCACTGGGCCACTTTTCAGCCACGCTTCCCTCAGCCTGTAGCACTGCAGGGGTTGTTGTGGCCCAAGTGTATGGTCTGGCACTTGGCCTTGTTGACCCTCATACCAGTGGCCTCACCCCATGGATCCAGCTTGTCCAGATCCCTCGCAGAGCCTTCCTGCCCTCCAGGAGATAAGCACTCCCACCCAACTACATATCGTTCACAAACTGACTGAGGGTGCACTCGATCTCCTTGTCCAGATCGTCGATTAAACAGGACTGGGCCCAATACCAAGCCCTGGGGAACACCACTGGTGACCAGCTGCCAACTGGATGTGGCACCACTCACCAACACTCCCCGGGCCTGGCCATCCAGACAGTTTTTAGTCCAGCAAAGAGTGCACTGTCCAAGCCACAGACTGTCAGCTTCTTTAGGAGGATGCTGTGGGAGACAGTATCAAAAGCTTTACTGACGTCCAGGTAGACACATCCACAGCCTTTCCCTGGTCCAGTAGCCCTTTTATGACCAAGTCACCTGGTCATAAAAGGAGATCAGGTCAGTCAGGCAGGATCTGCCTTTCCTAAACCCTGGTTGTCGTGTATGTGCCATGTGATGGCACTCAAGATAACCTATTCTATAACCTTCCCGGGCACCGAGGTCAGGCTGACAGGCCTGTAGTTCCCCAGATCCTCCTTCCAACCTTTCTGGTACATGAACATCACGCTGGCTAACCTTCAGTTGTTTGGAACCTCCACAGTTAACTAGGACTGATGATAAATGATGGAGAGCGGCTTGGCAAGCTCTTCTCTTTGACCAGCCCCTTCAGCCCCCTCGGGAGAATCCCATCCAGCCTCATGGACTTGTGAGTATCTACACGACTCAGCAGGTCATTAACTGTTTCTTCCTGGACTGCAGTGGATCTATTCTGCCCACTGTCTCTGTCCACGAGCTCAGAGGACTTGTTGCCCTGAGGATAAACAGTCTTTCTGTTAAAGACTGAGGGAAAGGGAACATTAAGTACCCCAGCCTTTTCCTCAGCCTAGGTGACAATGTTCCCCATCACTCCAACAAAGGATGGAGATTTTCCTTGGCCCTCCTTTTGGTGTTAATGTATTTATAAAAACACTTTCATTATCTTTCACAGCAGTAGCCAGTTCTAGCTGAGCTTTTGCCTGTGTTGAGCTGGGGTTCCTCAAGGCTATTTTCCATAGGATCTCACTGGGATGGATCCCACAAAGTCAGCTTGACCAGTTATGCATCACTTGGAGGTAGGCTTCTTCACTCCTTACTTCTCCTGCACTCTTTCTCTCCAAGAAAATGGCCATGGGAGCAACAGGAAAATGTTTCCATACCAAATAATTAGTTATTTATGGGAAGTACAAGAAGTCCAACAACACACAGTTATGGAATAATTTGAATCACATGAGAATTTATTAAAAAAAAAAAATTCCCCCTCCTCCTTCTAATGATCTATGTCATCATATGAATCTTGTTTATCCATACCTAAGCCCTCTTCTAAACCTGATATTTGCTTTGCTTCTATGCAATAAAGAGACATTAAGTGCCAGAGATAATGTGTTACAAAAACCCTTTTGTTCATTTTGACAAAATTCTTGAATGTGTAACTTTTCTGTTTCATTGAGTAACACAGTTCCAGTGTTTCCCATTGCTCTTTTTTTTTTACCTCTGTCATCATTTTCATTTCTGATCTTTCAGCTCTCACTATCTCTGTCTCGCTTGTTGTGAAAGATTGACGAACCTGTGCAAATTTTCTTGTCAGGATAGACTTAGGGCTCAGAACGTTTTCAAACACTTTTTTGTTGACTTTGAGTGAACTGTGACTATTCATAGTAGATGATGTTTCTATCTGTGGATATCACGACATTTTCATCAGTCTTGGTGCAAAATCCCAAACCCCTTGAAGTCAAAGAACATTCTGTCAGGCTCTGCGGGTACAATTCAGTTCACAGCTGAATGTAGGTGTCTTAGTTTGTGAGGTAAAGCCCTGCTGTGTCCATGCCGCAGCATAAAAGGCAGATTAAAGGACCATAAACCCTGTAAGTATGTCATGATACTGCAGCCACTATCGTGCTGTGAAATGAGTATAGTCAGAAACACAGCAAGCGCAGATTGACAGACATCAAGTGAAGCAAATATGTGACTTCATCCCTCTTTGCCACATACAGTGGAAGTTCAAGCCCTGCTGTCGTCGTGCTCAGTGAAGAGTGTTGACACCTGCCTTTAAAGGGATGCCACGACTTGCAGACACGTGGTGACTGCTGCAGATGGTGGCTGGAAGGCTCAGTTGTGCCTAGTTATGCAGGAGCAGCATCAATCAGAACTGGAAAATTGGCTCAGAGGGTTTTTCTGACCTGGAGGGATCCAGCTCAGCAGTGTACTTGGTCTGGACATGTGCAGGTGTCTAGACTTCGTGCTGTGCCTTTAGGAGTTCTGCTAGATATAAGAATAATCTGGAAAGCTTTTAAGGGGAGAAAATGACCAAGGCAAAGCTGTTCCTTCAACTGAAGGATATGAGAGGAGACACTTTTATAACCATCAGAGTAATCCTAAACAAATCCTGAAACTTTAATGGGAGTAATTTTAGCATATTTCCTGTAGTTTGTAATATTTATTTTGATATATGTTCAGAAAGTTTACGTAATATTTTTCATGCATGAACTACTTTTGGCAAAATATGGAGATCTTCACATGCATAAAATTTCCTATTATGATTGGCCAAGCTTTAATAAATGATCTGTAATAGCAAATATTGGCCATGTGTTTGGAACAGAGTTGTGTCAGGACCCAGTGCTCCAGCATGGAAATATCCGCTTATTACCGATGACCTGACCTCAGCTGGCCTTTGTGTGACTGCTACAGAAATTGGTCTGACCTGTGGCCCTGCTTTCTACCCAGAAAGCTTTTCCAGGCTACACAAGATTGCAGCTTTAGGGGCCAGATTCGTCACTTACAGCTTGTCTTGTCTATCATTTTCCTGTGACTGTGAAGCAAACAAACAGGGACAAAATTTGATCTCACTGTCAGTCATGTAGTATCAGGAAAGCTCTCTTTCATTAGAAAGAGTAATTCTGGGTTAAAATCTAGATCTGAATCCAGCTTGTTACGTACACTAGCAAGAGTGATTAATTTCTGCAATCTGTTGAAAACAGTGAAAGGGGAAAAAAAAAATTAAAAAAAGAAACCTGGAATTAAGTAAGTAACATTTAGAAACGGGAACTCGTGAGGTATCTCCTAGTGTACCCATGAGAAAGCAGTGCCCTGTGTTTTAACTACACGTAAGTGAGAATTGTTTTGTATTAAGTGCATGCATTAAGTGTATTAAGTAAGCCTTCACAAGGATCAAACTTTTCGAGTGAAAATGAAACCGAAGTGGTTTTATTAAAATATGAGAGAGAGCATTACAGTACCTGATGTCCTCAACCTGCTGGGTGCCTTCCCCCATGGGTCCTGCTCACACCAGCACGCAGAGGGGCGCTCCGGGCACATCCGCGGCTTTCTAGCACCATCTCGTGGGCAGCCGGGCCCCAAGGCCAGCTGAGCAGAAGGCTTTCCCCTCGTTGCACCTTTGAACAAACAGCTATGAAAGTCTGCATTTGATCTCTGTGCTTTTTTCATTCCTTACCGGCATCCTTTCGCAAAGTGATGCACTGGTACACGAACTTCCTTGTAGGCACAGGGCTGCTGAGGACCACCAGAAGATCTCAGCCCTTCACAGGAACTTGACAGACTCTGAAAGAAAGTGAACATTTTGTAAGAAAAAAATAATGTTTGACAAAGCTGCTACTGATCTAATTTTGCTGCCTGGAAAACATGGGAAAACCATCTCTAAGCAGATATGAAAAACGAACACTGCCCCCTCCACCAAAAAAAACTCGAAACCCACAACCCTCCAAACCCCCCAAACCAAACTAAAACAATAAAAGAAAACATTCATTTTCTATTATTTATAACATGGCTGTCACACTCCAAAAATGTGTCAGGATTTTCTTGGTGATTGTTTCCCCCCTTGTTTTAAAATGCACGAATCATGAAGAGAGAACAGATAAGGCTCAGCCACAGCTGACAGGAATATGTGAGAAGATGCAGTGGGCAGCAAAAGTACCTAGGGCCTCTGAGTGCTCCTGTACCTGAAAGTGGGTTTATAGGTTGCACTGAAGACAAACAAAGTTTCAGCTAAGCTTTAATACCATTTTTGTTCAGTATATAAAGGAGAACCAGGCTGACAAGCACCTTTCAGCAAAACCTCATCCTTGATCCTGCTCAGACTACTCCAAGTATGGACAAAGAACAAACATGTTTTTTTAGCATCCGAAGGAGGGATTCAAATTCAGATTCTGTCTGAAGACGTACGTGGAAAGGAATATGTGGGAGAAAACTATGTCCTTGTGTGCTTAGCAGCACTCCTCATGGCACAGGGCTCTAACCAAAGGTTAGGTTATGTCACAATGCCAGGTACTGGAGGTCTTGAAGCTTAACTTGCCTTAGTAGATGTATTAGCTACTCAGTCTTGGAGCAGGACTTGGTGAGAAGATTGTTAGAAGCATTTCCAGCGGAACAGAAGTGGTGGGAGTCAATGTGCAAGTGACTCCTGCTCTGGAGAAGCTCTCTGGATGCTGTTGGAGCCAGCACAGCGAGGGCTTTCCCTGGCCGAGCTGTTGGCTACTTTGGGCTTGCCCAAACCTCTGCTTGGAAATCCCAGAGGCTCTTGTTGTTGTACCTTATCTCAAACTTCATCAGGCACAGAAGATCCAGTCTCCAGGCTTCCGCTGAGTGGGTTGGTTTGGGGTTTTTTTTTTGTGAGCAGAACAGCACCCAGTTTACACAGCACTGATGCAAACATCAAGCTCAAATAATTAGTGCATGTGGCCAGTTAATCATCTTGCTGGCTCCAGGTGGAAACATGCCAAGCTATTTCTGTAATAGTGAGTCCATTACTTTTACACTTTATTTGCATTGGACATTCAAATATTTCTGTATCCTAGTCACAGTTTCCCCCACCAGTTCTTCCAAGTGTTGTACATGTTTTGGATGGAGCTGAGCAGAAAATATTTTTAGTTAATGTGTAAATTCAACAGGAGTTGTAGAGTAATTGAATCAATTTAGGTCAAATTTGATAAGCTATTTTGATGAAAAGTGGTGGGAATGCCTGGAAAGCATATTGATATATTTTCATTTTGAAACCAATCTATATTTAAAAATGGGGAAAAAACCCAACTCCAAATTCTTCTTTCTGGTGGGCAGTTGAAAAAAGCTAGTTTTCCCCCAGTTATGCCAGGGTTTGTCAAAGTTTAGTGACCTACTAAGCATGTCTAATAGAAAAAGAAATATTTTTGTATTGTTTGTGGTTGGCCCTGTGATGGCTTCTCACCAAGGGCTGTCACAAAGGGTTTTGCAAGCAGGTGTCTTGTAATATGCATGGTACCTCTGAAGAAATTATGACAGTTTGTTGTCATATATTATGCAGGTGACCATCTCTGCCAGATTACCTTTGAGGGCTGATAAATCACTGCAGCAGGAGGAGAATATCTGTAAAATGAGAGGCAGAATTCCTTGTAGATAACATCTGACAGTCTCTGGCCAGGAAATTTCAGTGGCAGTGCTCATAAGATGACTCTGTCTCAGCTCTCACCTGATACCATTCTGGTATCATCAGTATCAAAAGGAACACTGTGAAGAAGTTTGTCAGGTTTTGCCCCTTTTTCACACCCATGTGCCTTGCTGATGCATAGCTATCAAATTTCCAATATGAGTACTGATTATGCTCATAACCTGCTTGTAGCATATGGGAGAGATGAAACAAGAAAGTGTAGTTGACATAGGAGTGTTGCACTCCAGCACCCACGGACAGTCATTTCCTGCACTTCCATCAGCCTTGCTCATTACCATCTGACAGATGATACACTGCTGTCAGTGCTCTGGCTTGTGCATGCTTGCACAAGATGAGGTGTGTAAATTCTCCACAGTGTATATATATATATTTATATACATAGTGCGTGATAAATATTTAAATGTGAAAAAACCCTGATCAGTTTAATCTATCCTCTGGTCATGTCCTTACTTCTTGTTCATTATTCACAAGCATTTGCTGAATAACACAGGCAAACCATTTTCGCACTGAGTTTTCTGGGAATCATTCACTTCAGCTATTCACTATTCGTCTTTTGTGGTAGCAGACTGGCTACTTAAGCCACACAGTGGTCTTCCCGTAATTCCTAACTGGGTATTTATAAACAGTAAAATAAAGGCAGATGAACTGTGAATGCTTTTCTTTGATTGTGAAGATCCTTGTTTGGCTGCCTACGTGGGCATGTGTCCCAAGAGTAACCCTGCCCAGAATGGAGTACATCCGTACAAACATGCAGAAATCTGGGCTCTGGGGAAAGTTCTGTGAACGTAATGGAGCCCAGAGTGTGGAAGATGTGTTTCAGGGCCTAGAACCTGCCATATATATTTTGGATGAGATCTAGAAGTTCTCCTGTTTACAGTGCCAAATAACATTGCTTGTTCTAAAATTCAAGGCTTTGTTCTACCTGCTCCCTTTTTGGGCACACAACCCCCTCCTGGTCACAGGGATGTCTGTTTGGGTGGATCTCTCCTACCTCCTGCATCCCTGGATAAAGCTGTGATGCCAACATTTAAAGTTGTTAAAAAAGGGGGAGATAGAGAGATATTCATCATCAGAGTTCATCTGAAACAAGGATGACAGCCTTGCTCCCCACTGAGCTGAAAGAGGAGGAGGCTGCCTTCCAGCATGCTTGTGTTTTGTGAGGTGGGTCAGGATCCATGTTTGGCTGGCTGCTGCTCTTGACCAGGGGTTGGGAATCAGGGAGAGAAGAGAGCTGAGTTGGGAAACCTTGCCACTCAATGTGGTCTGGAGCTCTGGTGTTGTCACCCACGGACAATTCTGCAAAGAAAGGTGTACATGCAATAACTGCTCATGGAGCAGAGACTACCTAGAGTAACTTTGCTTTGCAACACCTCTGGGATCAGATTCTGGGGACTTTTTGGGTCCCAATACTTGATGGTTTAGGGTGGACCCTGCGTATCTGGAGAACTTTAAAGCAAAAATATCCTGATGTATCTATGGATTTTAGGGTAACACAGCAAGTGGCTGGGGATTTTGTGGATTGCATTTATGAATGCATTTGAATTCTGCTTATGTACTAGTTCTTGAGGCCATACCTTTTTTCTTCTTGGAGCCTAGATGGTATTCTGGGGCAGAGGATGATGGACTTGCTGCCAGTTAAGACACTCATTTTCTGTAATTTGTTTTGACTCAATTGTATCTTTGTATCTATTTCAAGGTTTAATGCAGAGGCTATCATCATCATAAATAACTAGATGGAGGAAGTGGAATTGCCATGGTGATGTGCAAATCAAGTAGTTTTTTATCTAATCAGTTTTTATTTTGAGTACTTCAAGGTCTGTAATTTAATAATAAAACCATGAGTTGGACAGTTGATCTTGTTGAATAGGCATTGCTACTGCCACAGAGGGAAACCTCCCCCACCTTGGAGACCACAGGAACATAAACCCACTTCAGTTAGCTCCTTGCTCTTCCCAGAACTGCAGGTAAGTTGACAGTGATTCTTCTTCCGTTACCTGCAATGTTTTTCATGGGCAGATGTCAATAACTTTTATGAAAGGGGTCATTCAAAGACAGTGATGTGGAGACACAGCAAGGCAAACTACTCATAAAGCACTCATTGTGTTTCCTTATGCAATGCCCTGCACTACAAGGCAGTGGGGACCAAGAGGGCTTCTCCCGTGCTTTGAGAGGAGACATTATCTGAGTGTGACAGTGAGTCAGAGCCAGGATTATGCGGTTACAGCAGAACAAGGTGAGGGAGCTGTGCTTACTCTTCTGTCCTCAAAGTGGTATCAGCACACTGGGGCCATAGAGGATGAGGGGGAAAGGCTGCTGTAGACAAGGAAACAAATACAAGTTGAAATGTAGTGCATTTTGCAAAACATAAGGCTGAGCAGAGAAACCATCAGGAAGCATCCCTAAATTGTGTGAAGAAAGATAAACCTTTACTTTCCAGGCCAAGGACTAAGTGCAACACCTTTAACAAAGGATCTCAAAGCGTGGGGATGGATCAGCACTGGGGGTGTCATGCACCTTCTTTATCTATGTGACTCCTGAGTTATTTTCCTGTCAAGTGGTGAAGGGCCAGACCTGTCCCTTGAAGTGGGGATTTTGTGCATACAGGAATCTGTCTCTGTCTCTACCAAGAGAAGCTGAGACACTGAAAAAATGTGAGCAGTTCTTTAGCCTATCTGGGATGAATGCCAGGGTTTGAACAAGGTATGCTGATGGGCTGGGCTGCCCAAGGGCTGCAAGAACTGAAGGTGGAGTGGGCTGCATCTTCTCTGCAGAGTCTCCATAAGGTGGGTCCAGCAACCCTGTAACACTGCAAATGAAGTCTTTGGAAGAGAATGCTCATTCCTCTGCAGATGCATCGGTGGGAACTGTGACAGAGCTGGCCAGTGAGCATG
Organism: Cnemophilus loriae; assembly: GCA_013397755.1. Lineage (NCBI taxonomy): Eukaryota > Metazoa > Chordata > Aves > Passeriformes > Corvidae > Cnemophilus > Cnemophilus loriae. The sequence continues at coordinate 92,550 of VZTF01002607.1, read as the reverse complement.
CCAGAGAGCTGCACTGCATCTGATTGCTCGTGTGATGAGGTACAAGTTTCTGTTTTCCACATGAGATGTCTGTAAACCCATGACCTTGCTAGAGAAGTAAAAAAAGAAAAAAAAAAAGTAAAACAAGGCCTCATTTTGTGTCTCTGTGAGATTCCTTCAATAGTAAGTTTTCAACCACAGTCAACAAAGTACCTTATGTTTATCAAGGCACATTTTCCATTATGTATACAGACCTTTGTGTTTTTTTAAATTTGAAAGGTCATTTTAAGAACCCACAATACTTCTCTGTTACATAGGCCCGACAGAATTTCTGGAAATATTTCATTTGTGTACTGTGTTGAAAGCTTTCAGACAAAGTGCACATCATTTAATCTGTTTATAGAACCCATTGCTTCTCCTAAATATACTCACATTCTTTGTCTCAGCTAAGAAAGCCGTACTTTCTTTTCTCATCAGTTTTTAGTATTTTATCGTGAGCATTAAGGGATAGCCAAACTTCTTCAATCTGAAGAAAAATGTCTGAGGTTTTCTGTCTTCTCCCTTTAATTTAATTTTTTTTAATGTTACTCTGAAAAGACTTTCTTGAGGGCTTGGAAAGACACAAGGTTAAAAAAAAAAAGAAAGAAAGAATAGACACGCTAAGGTGAAAGATTCTCTTAATGTACATAATTTTCAGTCTATTCTGGTAGACTACAAAGAGTGAGATCCAGATATACCTTCAGCAGTACCTGAGCAGCCTGCTCAAGAAGGCAGGTCTGCTTAAGCATCTCTGAGGGCAGCACTGGGCCCCATGCTTTGTTCTCAGCCGTGGGCTCCACTCTGCTCCGGTGAGGTCAGGCCATAAAGAGAGGTAAGGAAAGGTCACAGAACTGGGCTCTGGGCTGGGAGTAAGTACTTACAGAATTTAATTTGGGCATGGAAATATTCCCAGCACAGCAGTATTCTCTCCTGTTAAAGGAGGGAATATTGCTGTAGCCCATAACCTCTGTAGGGGAGGAATTAACTTTTAAACTGAACACTGCACTTGGATAGGAAATGAGCTTAGTGGGGTCTGTGTGCTAAGGGACCTGTGTGCTTTGATGCAAATACTCTTTTAAGTTTCATTCTATACACAAAGAAACACTGGTCAAACACAGACCAGGAATTAATTACTGTGAAGTGGTTCCCAGCTAAAGAATATCCTTATTAGTTTATCATTCCTTCTCTGGATGCTTTCTAGTGTAATGTAATTGTGTTGAGTACTAAAACAATTACTGAAATGAAGTGTAGAGCTTGTTTTTCCAGATGCAGTGTGAGAGAGGGCCTTTCTAGCTTCTTTGCCTTGCATGTGAGCAGGTTCATCCATGCAAAGATGTGTGTTGAGCTTCAGCCCTGCGGGTCTGCATGAACTCCCAGTGTGGGGAATCATAATCACAGCTGCAGCAAAGGTCTATGGTCTCGTTGTGCAGGACTGTAGGATTTGGGATGTCTGGGGAGGACATGTAGCCAGAAGTCAAGAAAGGTTTTATTTCATTCTGCCTTTCCTTTGGTTTTGTTTTCTTGCTTTGGTATGAAAAATAAAATAAAAATTTAGGATTAGTTTGTACTTTCAGGTTGGTTTTAATCCTAATATAGGTATAAATAAAAAGTTGATATTTTAATTTTAGTCTCTTTTTGATTACTTGTTCTTGCATGGTAATTTTGCAAAATATACGGTAATGCTCTAATGTCAAACAAACATACTTCTCCTGAAATTTATTTGAGAAAACTGGAGTAACATTTTCTGATATTTGCTCTGTAATATTGAACCTCTGTGGTGAAGGGATAAATTTGAGTCCTGAAAATATTCTTTCAGCGCTCACACAGCTTACTGGAAATGGAAGTACAGTTTCTGCCAGTTAATACAGCTGAAGCATAACATTTTTATGACATTCTCAGTTGTTTGATATGTTTTGTTTCTAACTGAAATATGGTTCATCTGCTAAATGAACCGAGACTTAGCTTAATATTTTCTGGAGTGTTTCTAAGTCCAGATCACTCTTCTTTTTTTGTGAGATTTCATGAATCTTTAGAAGTTCCAGACTATCTTCAGATATTTCACAGTAAAATGTGACCAGCTTTGATTTTACATATGTATAAAACATGATTATTTTCAATTTCTGGCTGAGGCATTTCCAATTATGTACTTGGTTTGATTAGATGAAATGTTGCTTTTTTGCTGAAGAATGTGGTCTGGATATGTATGTAAGACAGAGTGTGTGTCATCCTGTTTTTCTCAGCTGTTTTTTCCTGATTTTTCTTCATTCCTAGAGAGGATTCAGGAAAAAGGAGAAAAGATGTTTGATGTTTCAAGGTGATGTTCTTAATCAAGCACTGTGCATACTCAGTTTGTTTATACTGTTGAAGTTTTATTGCCATTTTAGCAGCTTTGGTGTAAGTCCAATGCCTTCAAAAGTACCCTTCCTTCAGCTGAAGTACCAGGATTTTTGGTACATGTTCTGGTAGAAGTCAAAGTGCTCCGAGGGTCACTGTAGCATCTCAGCTGCCCAGAGTCTAGTAGAACGAATGTATTTCTTTAAATTTAATTTTCATTTTATAGCTAGAACCAGTCTCAGTTTGTTCGGGTTATTTCCATCCTTTACAGAAATACAGTGCTGTACCCATTGTGCCAGAGGTTTTTTTTCTGGCACCATTGCTGCTGAAGCTGCAGTGTATTGGCAGAGCAATTTTAAACTCCTGGTTTCAGCAGACATTGTCAGCCCAGAGCCTTGATGTTGACCATGTCACCTTCTTGGTCACTTTTCCCAAATACTGAATTTTCAGTTTTCCCTCTCATTTGGCTTCTCTGCTTTTGCTGACTGCTGCAGTCATTAGCTTTGCTGTTCATGACATATTAACTCCATTTGCTGTTGGGTTATTCCAAGCATGCTAACAACTTAAATAGTTATTGATTTTAAACAGAAATAATTAGGTCTTTCATTTCACTCCTCCAATATCACAGTCCAAGAGCAGCTTATCTTGTAAGAATATTGTGAATACTCATTATGGAGAAATATTGTGTTCTACAATACATTGCAATGAAATGAGACTTTCCTTCATCTCTGTACTGATACCATCCTGTATGATGGTTGCTAAAGTGGCAACCACTTTCTGTTTTAGTGTAATTTTGACCTCTGGCTTTCCAGAATGATGTCAAGAATTTTGCAGCATTTTGAACCCTACAGTAGTTTAAATAATTTTCCGCTTTCAGATATGAAATCTGGGGAACCGTCCCATAAAGTAGTGTCATAGTGTGTTACAATAACTGATTTATTTTTGAACATGAACCCAGAACGGTTTGTTTTATTAAAATTCTGCACTGAGGCTTCAGTAATGCTATGCATTTGTTACTGTATTGCATACTTTATTGTCCTTATCCTGGATTTTCTTCATGTAGAAATATCTCTGAGGGTTATTTCTTTGCCTGTACCTCACAGTCTGACTGATGCTCCCTCTGCTTCTCCTGGTTAACAAGGAGATGCCATTTTTATGTTGCTTTCTGAAAAACCCTTTCATGAAAGTCTCCTGATTTTTCTCCACCACCAAGGTCCAGTTGTTTAAATGTACTGCAGAGAAAATGTAATTTCAGAAAGGGACCGACCAGTCATATGGTCCTGGTGACTGTTCCCAGAAATTAATTAAGTATCGGGATGGTTTTGCAAAGTGATAGAATCATAGGATCACAGAATCACAGAACGGTTTGGGTTGGAAGAGACCTTAAAGATAATCTAGTTCCAACCCTCCTGCCATGGGCAGGGGTACATCAAGTGTGGATAACAAATTTAAGGAGCAGTTTAGGGAGGGATGATCATGGTCTTTACTAGCCTTTACTAGTCTTCATGAGCTGCTGAGGTGGCACAAGAGGACCCATTCTCAGCTGCTCTCTGCCTGCATGGCTGAGGATGAGGGCACTGTCCTTGAGCCAAGGTCGGGCACTCTGCAGAGCAAGTCCACGCACTCATCAGCAAGTTACATACGGTGCTGCACACAGGCCCTGCTTCTCCATTCCCCACCCTGCTATTTTTAATCAGAAACTGTTTATAAAAAGTTGCTTTATTTCATCTGGATATTCATCTCTGTTCTGATCAGGTCAGTAAATGAGACACAATTGCAATCAGATTCCACTCCAGTGCTGGTAAAAGCAACAGAAACAATTGTCCCATTCCTGTTTTGTCCCTATTTAATTCAACTTAATTGCTTCTAGTTGCCTCAGGGCCTGGAGTAGTATCTTCCATTTCCTACCTAGTGTTGCTCCAAAGTCAGGCCAGAGTTGCTGAAAGGTGGCCTGGGTGGCTGGATCAGTCTGGTGTGCTTCCCTACAGGACAGGCAAAGTGCAACGATGAACTGCTGTGGTCACTGATGGATCACAGGCATTTGAGAGTCCTCGTCCTCACGCCGTACTTGCAGAAACTGCCAGCCAAGCCAAGTTGCTCAGGAAAAGAACATGTGAGTAATGGACTGAGTGCACTGATGCCTCAGGACACAGGGAGCACTGAAGAGCAGCACACAGGAAGCGTCTCCATCACACTGCCTGTGCAGAGCATGACGTGTTGCCAGAAAGAGCAAGCCCTATTTCTTTCTTTAAAACCATTTTTTACAAATTAATTTCTTGTAGTTAAAAAGTGATCATTCCTCACCTCACTGAACAGCTACTGTATTTTCATACTGACTGGTTGGCAAAGGCAAATTAAATGAAAACCTTGCAGACACAAGTTTGTCTGCAGGAAAATTTATTTGTGCTCCTGTCTGCATGATTCATACTTGCTCCAGGGGAAAAGTTGTAGTTGAGAAGGGGTGCTCAGCTACCATGATTTTCCATGCCCTCATAGAAAAGAAAATATCTCTTCTATCCTTTTATTTATTTTTTCTGTCCCATTCAGTGGTGATGTGGAGTGTAGCTACAACAATAGTTAGTCTAATCCAGATAGTCATTTCACTGTAAATCACCAGGGTGCAGATTTACAGTCCAGGTATCATTATTTTGGTTCTGTTTCTTCACTTTTCTGGTTAAAACTGGTTAACACAAGCTTTCAGAAAACGAATAAAAAATTAAATGGCTCAGAAGTGGGACATGGTTTGCCAAGTATCAGCCTGGGGAGATGTTCTGTAACATTGTGGGAAGCTCCTATGTATGTAATCACAAAGGAAAAGACGACAGACCTTTAGCAATAACTTTTCAGTAATAAATTATAATTATTAACAGATCTTTCCATCCATGGATCTCAAAGCACTTTAGGAATATTATTTTACAGGGAAATGTGCACGGGTAAGGAATACAGTTTAATCTTCTTTATGCTGTATTGTATAGACAGCCAGGTCTGGACACTCTCTCCTTAGCATGTGCTGTGTGAGGGACTCAGATTTAGGGACATTGCAATGGCAGAAGGGTTGGGAAGAACTGATCTAGCATGAGGATAAAGGAACAGATGAGAAATGTATGTGATGGCAAGTTTCTCTAGAGAGGCACCTCGATACTGAACTTTTCACAGACCTTGGCAATGTGTCCTAAACAATATCAGGGATTCAAAGTATTCAAGAGCATTTTTCCCCTCTTCCCACAACATAGTCTATGCATTCTTATCTCTTTTGTGGCATCAGGCTGCAACACTGCTCTGTAACTCATGAGGATGCTGTTTGCTATGGAGGCATTCAACACCATGAAACTGGGGTGGCAGAGCTCCTCATCCACGGCCATCCTCTCTACCGACACAGCGAGGACCTGGTGACAGCAGGAGTTTGAAAAAAGCCAGCTCATCCTTGCATGCAAAATGCTAGGCCTTTGTTTTCATCTTCTTTACTGAGACTTAAAAAAATGCAATGTTTTTATTTACTGGCTTAATCCCTGGCCAGCCTCCAGGGAACTGGAGCTGCGAAGTCACAAGGGCTGCCTATGCTCAGACTGTTTGGGTGAGTTTAAGGGACTGGGTTCTTGGAGCAAGAACCTGGGCTAGTGCAGGTTGCACTCGAGTGGCAGGAGCCTCTCTCCCACACATCCTTGCCTTGCCTTGCCTTGCCTTGCCTTGCCTTGCCTTGCCTTGCCTTGCCTTGCCTTGCCTTGCCTTGCCTTGCCTTCCCTTCCCTTGCCTTCCCTGCTGCACAAATACAGCTCTCACAGCTACATGTGCTGCTCAAACAACAACTGGCAGCCAGCCCAGGGAGGTCTCAGGCAAAATTTCCCTTCTTTGTTTTGCTTACTCCTTCATTCAACAGGTGTATTTATTAGATGACATACACCCTATGCAGCATTTCACCATTTAGTCTAGTGAAGATTTTATTAATTTCTGACTGACTTCTGTCTTGATCAGCAGCTGTTTGTTTAACACAGACTTGAAGGGCTGTACCCACAGCTTGCTGAACTATGAAGTTAGTCTTAAAGGATCTGTTTGAAAAATATGGTACATCTGCTAATGAATTTAAGTACACTTTTGTGACACTAAAATAAGCCTTGCATGGAATATGTAAGACTGATGGATCACCATGAGAAAAGGCATAACAGCAGTACCCCTAGCACAGCTGCCTGGGCCCAGAGATTCTAGCCGTGGTCCATGTCCCAGTGCTTCCCCTGGACAAGGCAGGGATGGCTGTGCATGTGCTGTTAAAGCTTCCACTTGCATGTCTGAGCTCCCTGAGCTCCTCTACTGTGACAAAATTGTCACCCTGAGGTGTGAACATACATAAGCCCGGTGCTAATTGGCTCCCATGGGCTGCTTGCCGAGGTGGCTGACAGACACTAGACTAATCACATGTACCTTAGTGAGCTGGTCACAGCCACACTGTACAACCCTGGCACTTGGTCTGCTGGACAACTAAAAAGTGACCGAGACTTCCTTAATCTAAGAACATAAAACTGATGGCAAGGTCAGGAATCCATCTCACACTCCTGAGAAGACAACTTTCTCCATATAGCACAGATGAGCTAACAGATCAGGTCATGTCCAGATCATCAGCTCACCTCTGTGAAACCATTCAGAAGTGTGTTTGGGCTAGATTTAAGTGCAAACTAAACATCTGTCCAAACAGCAAAGTTCACCATCCCCAAAGTCGGTGCTTCTCTCGCCACAAATGAATCTTATTGTGGGGAAAATATATGAGCAAATAATTAATTTTAGAGTCTGTGGGTGGCCCCCGAGGTGAACTGGAGCTCTGAGTTTTACATAACCACACCCCCACACAAACTCCGTCTTTGCTTCAGATCAGCATCAGCGAGCCCACGCACATCTCTCCCGAGGCCTTTGTGCAAGACCTTTATCCTTCTACCAATGGGGAAGCCAAACCCCTGGAGTGAAAGACAAGTTAAAAGCTAAGATCTGAATGATTTGGCAGAAATTGGAGCTATTGCAAGATTTTCCAAGATGAGCCCACTGGAGGACTGGAGAGCTCATGATGATTTAATGGCTTAAAAGAGAATGGGGCTTAATCTAGACCATGTGCTGAGAGGAGCTGCTGAGCATGGAGGCAGAGTAAGGCAAACCCACCCTGACTGCAGCGACTTCACTCTCCACATCTGGGTGGCTGAGAAATGGCATCCATCTTCCTATGTTCCTTGTTCTTTAAATATTGAAGCACCGATCCAAGCTTTATTTTGTGGTCAGACCCTCCTACATGTGCTGAGTTTCATACCCCAGGTGTACCCAAGGGTGTACTTGGAGTTCTCTCTGGGGCTGTGGCATCTGTGGAACGAGGTGGGGGAAAGCAAACCCTGCACTGCCCCTGAGCCAGGCCAGGCATGCAGGGTCATCCAGCTCCTGTAGATGATGCTCAGGAAAAGCAACTTGATGCATTGCTGAAATTAATCCTGCCAGACAGGGCTGCAAGCAGGGCTTTGGCCCCTACAGCTGCAGCAAAAAGAGCCTGTGTGGTGGGGTTGTTGAAGGCACACAGCAGTTCCATGGCTCTGGAGGTGAAGGGACAAATGTCTGGCTGTTAACTCCAAAGGCTGTGAGAACACAGGAAGCAGAAAAGAAGAAGAAAGGGAAAAGCAATCACAAGCAGAAAAGTAGGAACAGACCAGTAAAAGAGGACTTCTAAGGGATGTGGGGCCTGGGCTTCTGCTCATCCCTGCTTGTATGCCTATAGCTCCCCACTCTCCCCATCCCTGCTGCTGCTATGCCAGCCACAGAAGAAGCAGAAAGAAACCATTGCATGGCTCTGACCCAGAAATACCTTTTAACTACCTGAGATGGAACAAGGCTCTTCTGCTTTTTCAGCATAAGCGTTGTGAATTTCATCAGTGATGCTTGGCCTGAAAGAGCTTCTTGCTCAGTCTTGCTGGGTTTCAATGTCCTCTTCTGAAGCAGAACAAGTGCAAGATGTTAGAGAGAAAAATAGATCCCAGCAAGGTCCCAAGCCTAGCCCAAAGGGATTTTTACAGGGTAAAACACAGCCTCAGGAAGTCACAATTCCTTTGTTAATACTGCTAAGAAATAAGACATTTATTCAAGTTAGTCTGCTCAACCCTCAGGCCTGGCTATCACTAACCTCAGTACTGCTGAGGCATGGATTTTGATGGTGGTTTACTACGCAGACTGGAACATCTCACAGCTCATAAACCATCTTCAGCATCCTCCTTAGGACATGACATTCACTTCTAGATAACAACATGCTCTGGTTTGGTTTAGGTTTTGCAAGCCTCTGTAACAAGAAGCAGATCCCTCTCATTGGCCTCAGGGCCAGTCAACAGCTGGTTAAGGGGACTGAGACAACCCCGTGTCAGCCCCGTTCACCATCAGCATGTGAGACAGACACACACAAAACCTTTTCCAGCAGAGGTGTCTAAATGAGGTGGGTGGACGATCTCTGAAGCAATCTACTCATCTTCTCTGTAACAGGAGCTATGGCAGCTACACGTCTGGCTGCAGGGCAGGGTGGGATGATCCCCAAGCCTGCTTGCATGGCACAGGCTGATTCCTCTCTATCCACATGTGCTGCAGTTGGACCAGGGTCACTGCTTACAAATGGTGCCTGCCACAACACACAGCCATATGTGGAAAATACTGAAACATCACCCTGGGGGCCAGGGTAAGCCCTGTGGTGGGGAGAAACAAGGTGTTACTTGCGCTGCAGCATGCTCATGGGGCCAGAGCATTATGAAAGGCAAAATGGGGACAAAACCATGAAGGATAAGATTTGCAAGAATCACAGTTTGGAGAGTCAGCACCACAAGGTGCCAAAAATGCCACAGAGCCCCTCTCGTGGCTATGAGGGGTGCCTGGGGCTGCCGTGTCAGGTTGACTCCTGAGGACAGAGACCATGAGAATGGTGTCTTTTGCTGCCTGGACACATTTAACTTCTGACCTGTATCAGCTGTCAGATTAGAAGGGGTTTAGTCACATCAGTCTGAGTAGGAATTAAAGCCAAGCTCCAGGGGTGAAAGGGCAGAGCCTTAAAGAGATCACTGTAATTGACAGGGCCTCTTAATCCCCCTGTTCTTGTACATTAATCCAAATATCTCCAGTTCTTCTTCTTAACCTGTTTTCATAAAGTAAAGAGAATTATACTTAATATAACAAAGCTGGTTGTAGGAGTAAAGCATGACCTTAGCCCTCCTGCAGAAGGGGTTTGAGGCTGTTGTGAATGCTGCTCTTTATCCCGGTCACTCCCCAGCCCTTCCCCAGCAGTTCGAGAGCTGGAAATGATCAGACAGCTCCTCCTTGTCCAAGCCGTGGCAGTGACGCTGTGCAGGACAGGGCTGTTGTTTGATGTTCCATTTGCAGTTTACATTTATAATGGCAGCGCCCTGATAACCTGGGTACTTGAAACAGGCCTAAGCAGAGGAGAGCTTGGAGCACACCACATCCATCACCTGACAAGCGTGGTTGGTGGGGCTGTGCTGCTCAGAGCATCCCTCTCTACTGCAGAAGCCAGCATGCAGGACCTGGAGGCCCCCCACCTTCAGGGAAACGTGAAGGGGTGAACACAGTTAGAGGTGTCCTTTTGTTTTGGAGAAGTGCTGGGATTGTTTTCTTAATGCTTGATCCACAGAGGATTCTAGGCTCTTTGACTATCACCCCAGCAACTTCTCAGGCTATCACCTAAAAAAAATTGTCTTTCCAAAATTTGAATACTCACAAGAAACTATGGGCAGCAGCTATTCACATAAAATAATTTTTTGGAAGAAAAGTCGATGTCCAAAATGACCCTTTTTGCAATTTTTTTTTTTTACAGTGAACTCTTTTGAAGGCTGATCTTCATCTCAGAAGGTGTAACTGAGGCCTCAAACACTAAATGCACTCTGTGGGCAGTAGGAAATGCAGCTGGTAGCATGGCAAAGTTAATTTTAAGCTGCTAAACTAAGACATTAGCAGCTAAACTAAGTTGTTAAACTATCAAGCACATGGGTTGTGCCTTCGTGTGCCTTGCTAGTGTGGCTATGCACTGTCATCAGGGGCGTCTCAGTTCTACTGAGAGATAAACAGGCAGAAAATAAGAGATTCCGCTCCTGAATCATGGGGAGGAGGCAGAAATCCCACGCTTGGTTTACATGAGAGTCACAACTCTGACATTGACAGAATTTTAGGTGTTGGGGACAGTGTCAGTGGTGCCAACCTTTGGGACCACACTGGCTCTGGGTGGTTTCAGTGGTCATCATTTCTCACTGCCATGCAAAGCCAGCCCAATGAGAAAAAAATATCCCTGACGCTGCCTTCTGCCATCCATGTGCATTGTGCTTTGTAGCTACCCTGGCTTGTTCTGGCAGTGGGAAACTTATCCTGCAAACCAAGCTCCTTTCAAAATACATGTAAGACATCTATTTTTTTTGCTGGCATGGTGGTGAAAGCCGCAGAAAATTGTGGAAAGAATGAAGTTTCCAGAGGCAAATTTATTTTTTCTTATTCTCAGCCTGCTTAGAGTTCAACTAAGATGTTTCAGGAGCCTGAGTTCTATCAAAGGGAAGCAGTCTAAGAAACAGTTGTGGACAAAACAAATATGAAAGCTATTCAAAAATAAGGAGGAAAAAAAAGCCTTTGAGTGGGCTGAAGGAAAACAAACACAGATCCCAAGAGGAGGAGGAGAGAAGAAAAACTCCAATGAAACAAAAAAGTAGTTGATGAAAACCTGGTCTTACAGAAGGCAATAATATTTTGCTGCTAACTTCACTGGGCCAGGATTTTATCCACATTTTCTAGTCATGGTGATGGGCTTTTCGTTCCAAAGTTTTCTTCTATCTTGTGATTCATCACATCTCCTGTCTGGACATGCAGTAGCACAGAACTCCCATTTAGTTCGGAAAATACTCTTTTAATGGAACTAATCACTCTTGGAAAAAGAACCCTAGTTTCAAATGACAGGAGGAGTAGAGGAAAGGTTCATGACCTCAGTCAAATTTTTGAACCCCACAAACATACAAAAATAATTTGAAAAGTTCATGAAACCTCAATTTTCAGCAGATTTGCCCATCCAAGTTTAGGCTTGTCAGGCCAGAAGCCCAGATTCCTCCTCAGATCCAGCCCTGTGAACACAGTGACACTGATGCATTTTATAGAAAGCCTGGCCAAAATCAGAGCCCTGGAAGAGGAGCTATTTGGGCAGCTGAAGCAAGAGAAGGGAGAGCCAGTCCCTTTGAAGTTATCAGCCAGGGGAGGCGTTGGATAAGCCCAGGCCATTTGTAATCAGATGTCATGAGAGGACTGTCAAAGAAATCTCCCCACACTTGCCTTGTCACTGATGGTATCTCAGTGCAGATAAAATAAGAGCAGCAGTAAAAGGGAAGTCCGAGCCATTATCTGCCCACACCTGGGCTGTGAAGGTGCCGTGCAGAGACAGCACCCATCGTGTCTGAGGGCACAGAAGGGGGAGGATGCTGCCTCTGCTGAACTGCAGGGGGACATTGTCCTGCAGCCCCAGGGAGCACAGCCCGCGCCATCAGCTCCTGACCACGCACTGGGGTTGGATCTAACGTGAAGAATTTGTATTCACAGCCTTAACTTTCATCTGCCTGTGAAAGCTGGGCTGAAAAGGTGTTTTCTTCCCAGATTAATGGGAAAATTTCATTACACCTTTTTTAGGAGGATTTGCAGGCTTTCACAAGGCTGCTCACTACTGCTCTCCCTGGCCTCCAGTGTTCGTTCATGGGAAGCAGCTTCACAAGCCACTGAACCAACTAAAGTCTCAGTTTTGGTGTCCTCTCCTTGTGCATTTCTTGGAGTTGAATAGGTTGAGGTTATGCAGAAGCTTTTATTTTGTGGAGGTATTTCTAGGCTCTCTGTACCCCATACACTTAAATCAGCTTGCAGGAATGTGGTGCCTTGAAGTGTCTTCTAGTGCCAAAACCTAATAGGAACTGGCCATCAGGCTTGAAGAGACGGATGGATGGACAAATATACAAACAAACAGTGCTATTATACTTACTCTATTTTTCTGGAAAAGCAGAGGTAGAAAGTCCAGTAACCTAATCAGAGATCTGGGGTAATACCATGTAGCATCAGCAACCCTCTTGGCCCTAGTCTGTGAGGCATGAGTTGTTGACATGCACTGTGCAAGCCCAGGAACCCTGCAGCAACCTCAGATGTGCCCAGAGTCACTGCAACAGATGCATGCTTTGAAATGACCCTTGGAAATTTTGGCTACATCTCCATGGCTGTTTTGAGACAATGGCATGAATTGCCCAGTGAGTCTCCAACCAAGGAGCCTCTGTATTATAACCCAGTAAATTCTAGTCCTTGAATGTTTTGGTGTGGGTTTTGTTTTTTTTCTCTCAGCAGTGGCGAGATCCTAATTCTGCTGTCTTGGAAGTCCTCTGCAGACAGGCGGAGGTCTGCTTGAAGTTAGGATTTAGGATTGAGCCAGTGCTGTCAAGTACACTTTTTAGGGATTTTTTCTCTTTGATCTTTGGGCTTAGTGATGCTTTGTGCTGATGTCCTACCTACACAGAAACTCTGTGAGCAGATCCCTCTATGGGAACTTTGCCGAGTTTTTATTACATCCTAAACTTCTTTGCTCCAAGAAATCCAGCATCATCCAAATTCTAGCCACCATGCACAGACCGAGGGGGTCCATAGGATTGCAGTGGTGTGAAAAGAGATCTTGACCCCTTCACTATATTTTACATAAAGCAGATGTCAAAGGGCGGCTGAAACTCAATGTGTATTAACCATCTTCCCATACTTACTAAACTACAGTAACCATCTCTGAGCCCTTCCCCCTCTTTCTAATAGCAGTATAAATAGTCCAAAGGTCTCTTGTCAACACAGCTCCCAGACTTCTAGCTCTTTGAGGGGCAAATGTACTTTGTTTTATTACTTGTATGGCATTCCTCAAAGAAGGGGACTTTGACCTTCTTAAATTCTTCCTGGAGATTAAATACCAAAACCAGCAGTCTGCAAGGGAATTAATAGACAGCTTCAATACACACAGCAGGACCTTTGGAGGGGGTCAAGTTATTAACACACTGGGAAATGTAGATTGTATCTTCCAATGCAGGATATATCTTGCATTCTAAATCAGATAATGATGATGGGGCCTAGAGAGCTGCATTTCTGACATGAGTTCTGCAGCTCTCAGCAGATCTTCCAATTCTGGGTGTTTTACCAAGGACACAAACTTTGCTGACTTTAGAAATCTTCACGTAAAAAGGAATGCATAACAAACTTCTCTATTTTTGAAAAATTATGCCTTCTGTATTAACAGTGGGCCCATGTGGCTTTATTTTGCCTTAGACAAGGAATCTTACCTGAGGGCTTAATACTTATTCCACCTCCTACTGCCTCAAAACAGACAATCCTACAAAAATATTTGGTTAATATTTACATATTTAAGGAAATTAATGTCAGGCATTGAAAACCCTTTAAAGGTATTTTTTGGTGCAGTTTTGAAAAATCGAAGCTTGCAGAAGCAAGATTTAAGCCTGATGAGAGCTAAGTGGTAATGGAAAACTCATTTCAGCTTTCTTGCCATGTATATTTGCATTGGAAACATGATTAAAAATATTCACTTAAGGTAGATGAGCCAAGAAACAAAGATAAGTGATAGAATCAATGAAAGTTTTAGATTAAGTCACCATTTCTGTAAAACTTTGATACTTGAAAATGCAACAGTTTAACAGCCCTCCCTTGTTTTTGAACTGCTGTGCACCAGTCTGAGATTTTACCTTCGAAATTAGCAAGAAAGGGATGGCATCTTACAAAATCACCTTTTTTTTTGCCTCACCTCCCTTTGCTTTATGTATTTGGCCACTGCTGAGCAACACAAGCTTTTGAAACAAAAACCCTACAGTAAGTGAAAATCATGAAAAGAATGAATAGGCTGAAATATATTACTTGTTATGAAATATTCCTTTGGCATGAATTGCAATAAACAAACCAACATCCATTCCCAAACAGCAGTAAACAAATCTTTACTACTCCCCGATTGCCAAAAATCTCACAGTACTCAAGTTGACATGGAAAAAAGCATTAATGTTAGTGAGGGGTGAATTTCAGGAAGGCTGGGTTTGGTCTGGATAAGCATATCTGACATATGCAAGCCTTCTGGGAGCCTATAAAAACAAGCTTTCTTGAGATATTTCCTGCACTTCTGGTTAGGTTGGAAATGTCATGACAGCTGGTTTTGCCACAGCCCTTGGGCACTCCAGGTTGTGTTTCTGGCCAGAAATCAGGGAAACAAAGATGCTTGGAAAGCAAAGAAGCCACAGAACAATGCTTAGAGCTTCTAGAACAATTCCAGCCAATGTGCTCAGTGTGCTCTTATGTGCACTTGGACATGACAGCTGTGCGGAAGATCGGCTCTTCTCCCTCTGTACAGAAAAAAAATGAGGAATTAATGTTTGAAAAATGTTTTCTATCTCTTTTCTAGCTGCAGGATGTACAGATATGCAGGCCAATCCTTACTGCTTTTGCCTCTGGGCACATGAAAAGTGCAAAGGCGAATGCTGTCACAAATCCCTTGTACGTGCCCCCATTGCTGCATAACTTAACACCTCTTCCACCTTCTGCTCTCTCCCCATAAATTTGATCTATAAAATACCAATAACAATTAAAAAAATGAAGTCTTGCCATGTGGAAGCCAAATTTTGAATGCAAGTGCTGTTAGATGTTTGAATCCTAACCTTAGTGGACCTTCTAGGAAAGCGAAATAGACTTTGGCTTTGTTCCGGTGATAGTATTGGGGCATGTTATCATTTGTGCACCAATCTCATCTCATAAAAACAATAAAGTGTAATGAAACTGTGAAACCCCTTGCCAAAAGAATTTCTGGGTGCTAAAGCTGCATGGGTTCCAAAAGGCAAATTAAGAGAACTAAAATCTAGCCATGGCAGCAAAAAAACTTGTATCATGCTCAGAAGCACCCTCACTATGGTCTGCTGGGTGTCAGGGGAGTGTTCAGAGACTGTGTCCACCTGTCCTTTCTGGTTCTGTGCTCACCCTGTTCCCTGGGCACTATGTGAGCACCAGGTTCTTCAGGAGAGCAGGGAGATCTCACCACAGGAGATGGGCTGCTGCCCTGAACCAGTGCAGAAGGAATGCCCCTTCACTGCCCGTTCCTCATGAGCATCAGATTTGCTCTTCTTGTTGTGTTATGTTTTATTGATTTTAAGAGAAAAGCAGTGCTGTTGGACACAAATCTTTCTCCAGTAAGACTTCTAGATGTGCTACAGATACCTTATTGCTCCTGAATGAGAATTTCCAGCTCAAGATGTGCTCTTTCCAAAACTTATTCCAAGTAAGGCTCCTGAGCTGAAGCCTCCCTGGGCTGCAAGCCTCACAGGGCAGTGTGCCAGCCATGGATCATCAGCTGGG
This sequence comes from Cnemophilus loriae, assembly GCA_013397755.1. Lineage (NCBI taxonomy): Eukaryota > Metazoa > Chordata > Aves > Passeriformes > Corvidae > Cnemophilus > Cnemophilus loriae. The sequence continues at coordinate 76,797 of VZTF01002607.1, read as the reverse complement.
CTGTCACAAACATCTCCTGGAAATACCTTCCTGGTAGTGTTGAAGAGGACCTGCCATCCCTTCAAGCGACTGGAAATGGAGCCAGATTGGCTGCCTTCTGCTGTTTTCACAGACAGTCCAGAGGCAAAAAAAAAAGATTATTTTTCCAAGGCAAACATTCGTAGAAATACAGCTTCCCTTGAATATACAGGGATGATGAAATGCAGTGTAGGGGAAGGATACTTTTGTATTTCTTAATGGTTCCTCAAGCCAGCAGTTGGGCACTGCCCTTCCCACTGGGAGTCTTCCCTGCCATTTTATCCCCCTTTGGATTCATTTGGCTGAAGGACTGAGGAATTTATGCTGTGCCTGCTTTGCAAAGTTATGCTTTGAGCAGGGCTTTTGGTGTCGAGCTTCCTCACAACTTTGGTGTCCAGAACACTTAGGTGTGCTTGTCCCCTTTCAAGTGACAGGAGGGGTTAATCTGCCATGAATCTCAGAGGGGACAAGGCACACCTTTCTCTGCCTCTGTGACTTGTAGCTGTACCTGTAAAACACAATGAAGTGTTAAAATACATGCCTGGCCTTTGATCCTGGGGCCAAATATACCCCTGGTGTAACCTCAGTGTCTTTCCTAATGAAAGAAACTTTCATTTCCTCCAGGAGGCCACTGCAGGATTTGCACACGGAGCAGGCAGTGCTTTTGGCTTCCAGCCTAATTCTTTAATATCCCCTGCTCCTCCATACATATCCTGGGAAAGAAAGGTGTTACCAACCTGGGAGCACAGGGGCAGGAGGGAAGCGGCAAAGCAAGTCTGTCGGCACAAGGCTCAAATGCCGTTGTTCTTCTCATAAAGAGCCAGTTTACATTTATGAACACAAAGGCCTTTGATGTTGTTACTCGGCAAATGGTGCCTCAAAGATAATAGATGGTTTCATGGGCTGAGCCCTGGGCTGGGGCTTGGCAGCAAATGTTGAGCGAGCCATGCTCCCGGCAGAGATCTCAGTGTGTATAAGCTCTCCTGAGGACAGCCATGAGAGCACTCCAACCTCTTCCAGCCATCTGGAGAAGGGGAGATAGCTGCCTCCCTCACAGGGTCTTGCAGAGCTGTGCTGAGGTTTGTATGGTTCTTTAAGGATAACTTATTTACCAGCTAACGTTTGCTAACTTGTTCCATCCCTGCGGGTAGAATTACGTGTGGGCAGTGCAGGCAGCTCCAGCCTGATGTCAAACCTATGCCAGGAGGAGCTGCCTTCCCCTCGGCTCCTTGGCTCTGCTGCTCAGAGGCATACCTCTGGCCAGCCACTCGGCTCAGGGTTTCAGTGGGACTCGGCTGTGACTTGATTCCAGCGAGGAGTTCCGACACCGCTTCTTCCTGTCAGCCAGTGCCCAGTCGTGAACAGTGGGTGTATGTGAAACCTGCTCGGGAGCTGTCGTGCCAGCTCCCTTCGGGGGCACAAGACCTTTCTCGGGGCTCTGCACTCCCCCAGGCACACTCTGGAGTTTCCCTGTCCTTCTCCTGCAGCTCACCTCCTTCTGGCAGGGTGGGGATCTCTGCTACACACCCCACCTCCGCCCTCCCTGACCGATCTCCAGGGACCTGTGTCCTCTCTTGTTCGCTTCTGGCCCCTGGGAGCCACTGGCTGAGGAAGACGATCATTTTGGAGGTGCACTTGGTACAGCCAGTGAAGAGGGTGCCGATCCCATGAGGGCGACCAATGTTTTTTAACAAGGAGAAGGCATAAGTCCCTGGCCTTACGGAGCTTTAATCCTCTTCCTGAGGTGTCAGTTAATGCCGCTGCATCTCCAGGGCTCCTGGCCTGCGCCTGGGCCGTTCCCCCTGGGAGGGAAGGGGGGAGCGTGTGAGTGTGTGTGTGTGTGGCTCTGTGTGTGTGAGAGCGTGTGTGCGCTTCAAACCGTGTAACAGGAGACGAATTCAAAGTGCCTCCTCAGGACATTGTCGCTGCAGAAGGACACTTTGTTCATCCGTGCCGTGGAGCCATCAGGCCCTCCAACTCCCGCTCAGCATCCCAACCCGAAGCGAGTCCCGTTTCAGCGGCGCTCCCCCTTCCCACCCAGCACATAATGTTTCTATTGTGCCGATGCTGTTTTTCTGAGGAAGCGGCAGGGATTTAAATATCATAAAGGCAGAAACTGGGCTTTGATATACTGTCACCAAAAGCTGAANCGGCCCTCTCCCCGGGCCCCCTCCTGGTTGCTTTTTTCCTGACAAGCCGCTCCGTTGCTTCTCCCGCATGATCCTCACTTGGCAAATTAATGTGCTGCTGCTGATGAGGGACAGTGGGTTACTGTGAGCGCGGGCTCTCTCGTCTCCTCTCGCTATTACACCCTGGCAACATCAAAGGTCCAATCATCCCGTTCCCATCTTCCTGTGGGTCCGCAGGGCCTGACTGAATCGCTCGGTTCAAAAGTGCAGGCTGGCTGGGACAGGGACAGCCCCCGCCCCACGGCCGCCATCCATGCTCCCATGGACAGCACAACACATCTTCTTCCCCTTCTCCTCCTGGGATTAATTGCTGAATGGGGAGGGTAATCCACCTTCTCTCGCTTCACTCCTTTTAATTTCCATCTGAGGCAGACTTTTGTAGGAAGACTCTTTTTGCTTCTTTTTTTCTCCCCCCAGACAACTATTTAATTTTTCATGATCTGCCCTCCCGGGAACTGGCAGTTCCCCTGATGGTAACTAGGCTGTTTGTTTTAGCCAGTAACAAGATACTATTGTGAAAAGTAATTCTGATTACTCTGTTAATTTAGACTTGATTTCATATATGTTCTTTCTGCAGCAGAGAGAGATCTCTGTGATTTCTCCCTTCATAACAACAAATCTTGCATCTGGGTGAAGGAAAGGCAAAAGGGGAAACTGCTGAAGATCTGCCTGTTACTTGCCTGTCTCCTGTTCTCAAAAATGTAGTGTACTGGTGAGAAATGTTTCTGCATTTTAACCATTTCTAGGCTTTTGTAGCGCTGTGAATGGTGTGCGGTGAGATGAGGAAAGCATCTGTCATAGCTGTGTTGGTACCACCCCAGCTGCAGAGCTCTCTCGCAGGACAAGGCTTGGTGCCCTGGGACACACACCTCCGTATCCCTTCTGGCTCCTATGTAAGCAAAGTGCCCAGAACCCCTGGTCATGCAAGGCTGCAAGGGAAAGGCAGCTCCTTCCAAAATCAGAGTGCCTTGTGTCTGCAAGTCACTCCATAAACAGCACTCACACCCCATCCATAGGTTCCCTGCCCAAACAGGAGTCAGGGAAGAGCATAGAGGGTCCATATATTCTCCATGTCATCCCCTGCCTGAATCCTTTGTGACAAGGAGCAGTAAATATCTATCTTCTGCTCAACTGCAAAGGACCCAAGAGGTTGTTGGATGTGGTGGCAGCCTTTGCTGTCCGGACAGGGGCCGGCCACCCTTCAGGACCAGAAACACACCCAGAAAAGCTTCCCTGAGAAAAAGCAGAAGTCCATCCCCGCAGCTATGAAGACCCCTGCTACCATGGAGGCAGCATCCCAAGCCGTTCCTACCAAAGGGATTATATTGCAGCAAATCTGTTCCTGTTCCCTTGGTGCTGTGTTTTATTGTGCTTAGGCAGTAGCTCAGTTTTTCTCTCTCTTTCCAGCTGCTGGAACAACTTGAGAGTGCTGGCCTCAGTCCCGAGGACTACAGTAGCTCTTCCTCCTGGGAGAAAGTGGGACAGTCTAAGGATACAGAGTAGCTTAGAGCAGGAGAGGGTTGTGTTTCGCCCTGTGAGATTTTACCCAGCTTGGGGATTTTATTCACCTGAGCTGCCCCAGCAGCTCCCCCAAGAGACCCAGGCATCCACATCTTCTGCCTCACAGAAAGTCTCAAGTGAACACAGATAAAATAAAAGAAGGAAGACAAATATTCCAGCAGCCAGGGCGGTTTGCTGTGTGGAACTGTGCTTGTCCTTGCACTGTCACACAGAATACAGACAACCTTGGTTGCATCTAACATTCCTGCTCTCCATTTCTTTCCGCCCAGTGGAGCAGAAGCAAGCACAGAGGTTATACAGTGTCTAAGTGTGCTAACATTTCTTCCTAGTTGTCCAGGGTTTGCAGAATTTACAGTATTGTAGCTTTATCACAGAAGAACTTCAGTATGTACCAAAGTGTGTGTGATTCCAAACAAGAATGAACCATTCCATTAACTACCTGTCTGAGTATATTTTCATCTAAGGCAGGCTCTACAAAGTTTAGCAGTCTCCTGTGGGGTTTTGGAGCATGTTACTGGAGGATCTGTTTAAATGTAAAAGTTTGCCAAGGTTACAACTGAATTAAAACAGCTCTGAAGTTCCCAACCACGCCCCTCCCATTACCTCAACAGGGTTTAAGTACATTAAAGAAACGAGGAGAATGACAAGCCAATACAGCACAATAGTGTCAGCGTTGCTGGTATTAAGGCAGTGAATTTCATCCTAAATGTTTAAATTTGAGTCAGTAGTTAAGACCAAGTCCTCGGACCTCAGTGACTAAAAATCTTGCTTCAGGCATCCGTGTTGTGGTTTTTTTCCACTTAATGACATCGTTGCAGGTAATGAGATGTTAGCAGCTCATTCACTGCTTTACATCTGTTGTGGAGGAGAAAATTGCAATTACTTGACTTATGCACTTATTAGTGTAAATGTAAGTTAGTCATGGCAAATTTTGAGAAGTCCAAAGTTCAGAAATTATGGTAAGAATGATGAAGACTGAAAGGTATGTTTGGAGGGAACTACCTATTTTTGGAGAACTTGGCCTCAGATTCCATTAGTTTCGTGCCAGATAGACACCTCTCACAACCCTGCATGGTTGTTTTGAAGGACATGGCATGTTGAATAGGGACCTGATTAAGCCAGTCAGAGCACCATGAGGTTCAAACCCTTACTAAAACTCTCTTCTCTATAACTTATGGGAAAAAACACACAGCAGAATCAAAGACGTCACTTTGATGACAAAAAGGGGGACAAAAACTAAGCAACGTTCAGGAGCAGCTCTTTGCCTGGAGTAAGGAGCCACTCCTGAATCTGCAAGTGTTCTTCCTGCAAATTTGTGCTACCGACAGTATTTTTCCCAATAGTGATCCTAGAGTTCAGTATAGGATTTAGCCACCCACATGCAGGCAGTTAAATGTAGATGTCTGAACACTAAATATCTAAACTCTTATTACAGGCTGTGGAGAACCAGCCATTGTGGCCAAGAGAGTTTGAGTCAGTTGCCTAAATATGACCAGCTAGAGCCATCGGAGATGATCTGGGTACTGAGGTATCTGCACTGTCTGGGCGGTATCGTGCAGGACCTGTGGAGACCATACAAACAGACCTGCAGCTGGACACCACACCAGAAAACCACAACAGGACACCTCCTGCTCTCCACTGTCTCTTGGTGCCTGTGCTTATGCACTAAATTGACTCCAGGGAGCTCTGTGTATCCTACAGCTGACAAACAAGAGGTACCTACCTAAGGTGAGCTGAACCGCACTCTGAATATTTAACTCTGCCCAAAAGTACACTGTAATTAGCATGAAAAAGTGTAAGACTGACACTAATGGCCCCACTGTTTGTCTCCTGCTCCCTGAGCTACCTCTTCTCGAGAGGCAGGCACTGTGCCCCTTTACAGCATCCTAGATCTTAGGGCCAGAAAGGTGGTTCTGGTGAGCACTTTGAGTTTGGGAGGGAAATAACAGAAACCATTTCATTTCAGTCTTCTCAAGAACGAGACTTTTCAGCATGTTGAACCTCTAGTGGGATGTGTGCCTTGAGCCTGCTTGATGCTGAGATGGATGAAGCCACTTCCTGGAAGATCTCTTCCAATGCTCTTGTAGTCCCTCCAAGGAGGAGCTTTCTGGGAGCTGTTTGGTCATGGCTCACATGATGAGGTGCACCCTGGTGAGCAGCCTGGCCCTCAGATGAGAGCTGAGGACATGAGAAACCTCAGTGGTAGCTCGCAACAGCAACACTACTAGGGGACAAACCAAACACAGGCTTTTGTTTTGACAAAATATTGAAATAATTTGCATTGGCAATGTCAGAAAAATGCGTTTTATACAGATATTTACCAGAACTTTCTATTTCTTGAGAAACTTTGGCTATTCAAGCTTTGTGCTCCTAAGGAAAGCACACAGTCAATGACTGTTTCTCAGGGTCAGAGTCTGAGCTACTGCTGCCTGCTGAGCAGCAGCCCGAGTAGAATCCACAAGCAAGGGAACAAGGGGATGTTTTTGCTCTCGTGTTTTTGTCTCTCTTATGTTACACCACTTCTTGTCAGCCCTGCATTGGTGACTACAAAGTACCTCCTGGCCATGACATCACACCACAGAAAACAGACTAATGAGGCAAAGGAAGGGAGGTTCACTCTTCTGCAGGCAGGCTGGCTCCAATCACCTGGTTGTAGTTAAAACAGATCACACTGAGCTGTTCTGCTTTGTAAGAGCTGAATTTCATTCTCTGTTACTGGATGTTTATCTGATATCTTGTAAAAACTGTTGTCCATTTCTCCTGCCTTTAGATCTTTTTCTTTTATGAAATGCTAAGTCTCCAACTCTGACCCTTCAGCAAAACCAGTTCACTTCATCAAATGAATCCTGTGACTTTGATTATGTAGGAGCTTTCATTAAAAGGGTCCAAAGTAAAGCAGACAAGGAAATGTCTTAGTGATTTGCAGCAACGCATTGAGAAACAAAAGGAAATGGATGGCAGAGATAAGGAAAATAAAATAGCCACAATTTTTTAATAAGGGGAATGGAATTCCCCCTGAGGGTCTGTGTTATACTGCTCTTTAGTAAAACACAAGCAAAACTCATAGTAGTGGAACTTAAATACAAAATATTGCCAACTTGGAGCAACACAATGAAATTTCTAATAGCCAGAAAATGCTGATATGAAGGCATTACCAGAACATTTTAAGCTCTATATAATACTGCTTCCAACAAACAACTGGCTGTTATGGATTCAACCATAAAACTGAAAGTGCCATGTCCACTGCTGCTAGGACATGTGCTGCAACAGCATCACGTTTTGCTCTTCGCTTTGTTATTTTAATTGTGGACTTCAATTATGGCACGAACATTCTGATTTTTTCTCCTTTGTCCACATTATATTTTGAAGTTTTAAAGAAAAAAATGACCTGTGAATTATATGAATCAGGCTAGTTTTGTCTTCCATGGGACAGTTACTTAAATAGCACCTGTGCGCGCTGCAAGGTCGGTATGTTTACAAAGAGATCTGCTTAGCACATGGTGCCAGCGTAGACTGTACAGATCAGAGAGAAAAATCATCCAGGTTTTCTGACAAGCTCACTCATAAATTCTGTTTACTGTTGTCTGCATGGATTTTCTTGTAGCCTAACATTAAGCAATTCAGAGAATGAGGTTGATGCTTGGGATTTGGGATATTTTTTGTGGTTTGGACATTCTTGTAGAAGTGTGTTTGATTGTTATTCCGTTTACAAACTCCTTCATGAAAATGATCCGAACAGCCATCACGGAGCCGCTGGCTTATGTGAAATCCAGTAAAACTATACAGCAATGCTGCTTATGAGTTGAATTTCTTTGTCTTAAAGGTTAGAGCAGATCCCAGGACAGGGTAGATCTCATGTGGTTATTCTTTCAATTCCTTTAACTGAGCACAGTACAACCCCTCCTCCCCCCAAATGTTGTGTTACTACTAATTTTTCAACATCACCTATATTCTTGTATCATTGCCAAAAGAACTGATCATACTTTTAACAATTATAAAAGTCTATTTTACCACTCTCCCATTTGAAAGATGCTAAGGGGATTTTGTTCAAAGTTTCCACGAAGATTACTCCTCTAGCTGAGACCAGCATGGATGACATCAGCCCAGAACAGTTTAAAAAAGAACAGCATGTGGAAAGAAGGAGTTCAGGATAAACAGTGTCCTGTGGCCTTGAGGGAGAAATGAATTTGGCACAAATCCGAAGTAATTTTCCTGATATGGTTTGCAGCAACCCCAGTTGCACTAGCCAAGGAGGGTCTCAGCTGGAGGCAGCCAGGACATGGTCCAGCCAAGTGGGAATCAGCCCCTGGGGCAGGAAAGAGGGATGGGCTGCAGGACAGGGGTGATGCTCCTTGCAGGAACCGCAGGCCCTGCCCCACTGCGGCTGCAGAAGTGTCATGAGCAAACACACTGAGTGTCCTGGGAAATTGTGAAAGGATGCATAGACATCAGGCCAAGAAGAGTCCATTAGATCATCTTTTCCTCACTGAAGGCCAAATATGACTTTCAAATACCTTTTAAGAACCACATGGTGGCACACCCCTTACTATTAGAAAGTCTACATTTTCAGCAAGGCACTGATACCCAGGAAAAGAAGGACAGGTTCAATGGCTTCTGCAGTAAACCCACACTAACCCACTGTCTAATAACCTTGGAAATCCAATTACAAAATGTCCGGGATCTAAAACGTGAAGAATACTTCCCACTGCCATGCAAGTTAGATAAAAACACTGAACCATGGGGCCCTTGAGACTTCCCTCATTCCAGCTCTTAGGTGTCCAGGATGGCCTTCCCCTCTGTCTCCCACCCCTGCCTTCCTCTTAGGAGTCCATGGAACCCTGTCAGCATCAGCAGAACTGACCATCTCTCCCTTTCCCTCTGGGTGATGCATACAGGGATCATGGAGAGCAGCAAGAAGCCAAGTGACAGGCCTGTGCCCATGGAATGGCACTCAGCCCTACTTAATGGAGACAGGACATGCAGCAGGTACTGGGGATGGGACAACAAGCTGTAGACCAGAGCTGGTGATGGCAAGCTGTCTCATCCAGAATGGCACGGTGAATGTTGCAAAGCCAGTCCAGGGCACGGTAAAATCTGATCTTGGTCCAGCCTGAGGGGGAGCAAGTTGCCATTGCTGACCTCTGACTGCAGCATTTCACCCATGTCCACTTTGGCAGAGCCCCAAGAGTTGGCTTCCACCATTGCAGACACAGAAAAGCATCTGGACTCTGTTGGAAGATGTCAGGAGCTAGAGAAGCCACCATTTCTTCTGCTTGTTTATTCTGGTTGTTAATCTCCTGTCACTGATTAGAAGTTTATAACTAATTTCTCAGTTGAATTTGCGTGGAGTTAAGCCTCAGCTTTTGGTTCTTGTTATGCTTTTCTCCCCTGCAATAAAGAGCTCTGCTGTGCCTAGAATTTCTGCACATGATGGTATTTATGCTTTGTAATCACATCATCTCTTGATCTTTTTGATCAGGCCACCAGGCTGAACTCCCAGTCCCAGAGAGATATCTCAGAGATAGCAGTGCTGAACAGAAATGCTAATTTTGTGCTAGACTGGCTCCGCACACAGCTGAGTGCATGGGACCAGGTTCCCCTGTTTAACATTACTGATACATGAGCACAGGCCGTGAATATGGGTGATGGTTTGGAGATCAAACTCTTTGAAAGGATTAAACAGATTCCCCAGCCTCTGTAACAATATTTTTTTTTTTCAGTGAAGATGGTCAAACTGTAAAACTTTGTGCTTTTTCAGTATTTCCCCTCCTTGTGAATTACACAGGTGTTTCTTTCCTCAGCATCTTCTGCTTTACTCACCCTTCTTCATCCTTATGAAAACACAACAATATTTACTGTCTTATCCTGGTTCAGATCAAATTACAATGAAGCTGCCTGTCTCTCCCTCGGGATCTGTGTATAAACAATTGTGTTTCTTTATGTAAGCTCCAGGATCAGTAGCTGTAGCAGCAGGACTCCAGCTGGCAGGGAGCACAGCCTGGAGAGGAGCTGCTCCACAGCTGATGGCAAGTACCTGACCCTGGCCTGCACATGCAGGGGACCAGTGATGGTGGGTGTGTGTCTGGGTGTGTGAAAGAGGGATGCAGGGAGCCCAGAAGCAGATGCAGAGCAGAGACAGGCTGGCAGCTGGCATGTCAGACCACACAGAGTGATTTTGACACAAGGAACAATTTGGGAGGGCACCATAAGAAATTTCATTTTGAATTGGGAGCAAATAATTGTCCCTGGCAGCATGAGCCATCCTGTTCCCAGTGCACTCTCTGTAAGTCTGTAAAGAAAGGGGATTGCACTGAGGAAATAACTATATCAATTTTCAGTTTCTTCTTCTAATAAATATAATCTGCAGGATCCAAAAATGTGGCTACATACTCGGGCTGGGAAAAGGTAGTGGCATTTTGCAAGTAGCGAAATAAACTGAGAAACTGAGTTTGCAGTTGTACCTTTAGTGGGGATATATTGGTGCTCTGGGGTATCTCCTGCATTCACTGTGCAGATGGATCTGGCATCCCAGCTGTGTTCACTGAAGCTGGGAGTGTGGGGCTGGAGATCATGGAGCAGAGGACCAGCTGTCCTCTCTCACCTCATGGATGTCATACCAACACTTTTAAATCCCTGTAGCAGATACGCAGATAATTTGGTCTCAAACAGCTTTTCAGAAAATTACAGCTCCATCGTAGGGATGGCTGGCTGGACACACAGCTGGGTTTTGAGATGGTACATAACACTGATTCCAGCAGCTCCAGCTATCTTACTCCCAGCCCCGGCATCAGCCGGTAGCTCTGGACACAAACAGCCCTGCTGCCAGTGGGGTGGGCCATGGTGTGGTGGCTCCCAAGCTCTCATGGACCACAAGCCACACACCAGCCAAGTGACCATTCCTGTTCTAGCAGCAGTTTCCTCACATTGGATGAACACCTGGCGCCACTTACTCTCCTTGCAGCTGAAAATAGTAATTGCAGCATCAATTCCTTTATTTATTTTGCCTTTTTTTTACCTCTGAGAATGAATGAATTCATTTTTTAAGGTAGGGTAGTGCAGAGATGATCAATGCTGTTGCATAGCAGCAGTAACTTGAAAACATCCCAGAAGAATCCTTTCTTTCTCTCTCTCTTTTCATTGTGACTGGAAAAAATGTTAAAAACAAATCTCTAAATTTACTTGTAGCTTGAGATTTCTGCCGAGTGTATGTTTATGTCCAGTTTGAAAGACTGGGTGTATAATGGAAGTGTTGAAGTTTTCTCAAGCAGGCCAGAGCTGTTTGATGACATACACTACAAGGTCAGTCCTGTTTGCTGTTAAAATCAGTGGCAACACTTTAAATTCATGTGGAAATAGGATCAGGCCCTCTATTTAATTTGTGTCTATCTTGGTAGGAGGTTTCTTGATCCTCTAAAATGTGCCTATAGATGATCTCATGATCCCTGTTGTCCATATGTGCTGGCAAGGTCCTCAAGCACTCACAGAGCTCACGCATGACAGCGTGACAGATCACCTGCAGTCCTCGTGTCACCAGAGGGGCTGCAGGCTGGGATATAGTGTTTTTTTCATAAGGATTTTCGAATTTCCTCTGCAAACACTGCCTTGTGGAAATAAATGCAAAAACTGCTTTCATCAAGAAAACAAAGGAAACATACTTTATGCCTTGCTTGGGATTTCAGATGGATGTGGTTGAAAGGAAGTTTGTTACTCTGTTTCCAAATAAAAGTTAAACTGGACACTTAGATTTTTGCCTAAAGTGAAAGGGAAGAGACAGGCTCTCTGTCACACCTTACACAAGGCAGCTGCCCTGTGTACTCAGAGCTCTGCTATGAGTCAACTATATATTTTGCTGAAGAAGTAACCAGAGGTTTTATGGGACGTGGCTAATTACATCTAGAAGTGAAAATAGTTCTTCTGTGTTTCCATACCTGCTGCAGGACTCCAGCTACCATTCAGCTATTTGAGATATCCACCATCTCCAGAATGCACACAAAATCTGCAACTAAGTCACAGACCAAAATTTGGGACTTAATTCCTGGTATTGTATAGAAATTGCACTGTGTTTTTCCTTAGAACGGGAACAAATAGAATCTTCCAAAGATTAAAGTATATCTTCTGTTAGGAACTGGCATTTTAATCCGAATGAAATGGTTTTGGTGAATATTTAAAATGTCTATTCTTGGCATACATCTCTATACCTAGTCTTGGATTTCAAAGGTCGGCAGTGTTAGAAGGTAAGATTTTGATTCAGATCCCATCTACTGACAACCAATATGTTGCTCTGATTTTTTTCTCTTTTCTCCTTTTAAACACAAGAACAGCCACCACAGCATAATCAAAAAATACTCCTTTGTAATTTTGTACTTTCCCAAGCATTCAAAGAAAACAACAGACAGAGCTAGTGCTCATCTGTGGTGACAGCCACTTCCACCACCCTTTCTCTCTTTAACCCTTTCTGTCCCTGCCTTGAATCCTCCCAGCTGTGAGTTTCAGACGTTTCCACACCAGACATCTTCTTACAAGGCTCTGTGGCCTTTCCATGGAGGAGAAAAATTTTGTGTTTGTGCAGCACTTTAAACTTCCACAGGGACAGCTTACACTACTCAGCAGATATAAGTTTTACCTGGCAAGATTCTGGGCTGTGTTTTGTTGTGTTTTTATTACAAATACATAAACAAGAGGTATTGGAAAGCTTGCAGATTTTAATCTGGTTTTGAGGTCTTCCCTTTTTCAGCATCTTTGAAAATTCAAGATAAATCAGCTGTGTCCAAGGGCGTTGCTATCTACCCAGCTCCTGACCCTCACCCCCGTGCCCCATTCCAACACACACAAAAGAGACCCTGGGGAAAACCTTTTGAAGCTGAACCCTAAATCACACGTGAAAACGGAAAATCAAGTTCATTAAAAAAACCCCAAATTGTATCGTTAAAGTTATTTTAGACCTTGTGGAATGCATTGGGTTTGCAAACACTAACTGAGAAGCACTGTGCAGCGAGGGAGAAGCTCTCCCCTTGCAGCAGAGGAGGGGCAGCCCCTGTCAGTGCAGCAGAGCTGGGACTTTCTCACGGGTCAATCCTTCCACCCGCTCAGACAGGTCTCCTTTGCAGTGCACTGTCCAGCCTTCCCTGAGGACACAAGAAGCAAAGAGAGACAATTCAGGTACTAGACTGATATAATTCATATCGATTACAAGCAGGCTGTTTTTTATAGGGGCCTACTCCCAGTGAAGGGCCTCCTGTCACTAGTCCTGGAGAAGGACTTGCAGACCGTCCAACACTTCCTGAACATCAGTGACAGCAGTTGTGTCCCTTAATACCACCTGAGCTCTCTCTAAGTTCTGGCCAGGAACAATGAATTGAAATGGCAAGTCCTGCCACTGCAAGGGTGTCTGCTTTGCTGAGACAGCACAGCTGAACAGTGTGCTGAGTGTGCACAGGACCGTGCAGCTCTCACCAGGGGGACCCTGAGCCCTCTGGCCATGTGTGCTGACAAATTACTTACCTCACCTCGGCACAGCAACAAGGCTGCTCTTACAGCGAGCCAGGTTCCAGCAGCCCTGCCACAGGACGCAAACCAGTGATGAGTCCAACTGCAGTGGTGGGGAGGGGGAATCTGAAGGCAGAATCTTGTCCCTCAACTTGGAACGTGTTCAGGTTTCAGTGGGTAACGCCACTCTTCTTGCACAAAATGCCTCCGGACTTCAGACAACCACACGTTTATATGATCATCGGAATTGTTTTCTCCCCCCATTTCCGTTTTCTCAGCCTGTTGGTTACTGTGCCTTCACAGTCTTCCTAGGTTACAGCAGCCCAGACCCCAGGGATGGTTCAGGTCTGAAACAAACAAGTCCTGTTATGTAGATTCATCAGGGTATTTCATTGATTAATGGTCTCAGAGGTCCTGGGAAGAATTGCTTCCATACAAGGTGCTTCTAGCTGAGATAAGAGACTGTAAAAAGTTTGGAAAAGAGCTCTTTGAAGGACTTTGAAAGCCTAAGATGGAGAGAAATCTTCAAGGGCTAGCCTACTAGCCACTAGCTGATGTGCTGTTTAATGGACATTTATTTTTCACCTGAGATATCTTTCTGTAACAGTTTTTCTCTCTACCTTCCTCCCTAGTCTCTCCTGTGAGATGTTTTGCAAAGACTGAAGCAGTGGAAGTTTGTCTGCTCATTCCCACCCATTTGCAAAGCCCTGCAGTAGTGGTTCCTCCTCTCCAGAGTGGCTGAGCTGCCTTCGTGTGACAGTCTGGCAAAGGGCAGCCATGCCCCCTCAGGAACACACATGAGCCCTGCCAAAGAAAAGATCCCTGAAGCATCTCACCAGGCATTCAGTCCTTGTGGGTTTCTCACAATTCTTTAGACACACATAATGTCTTCAGTCGTGTTACTCAACAGCAGATCTGCATGGAGAGAAGCACAGCCTGTGAGCTCACTCGGGAGCATGACACCAGCCTGGACGAGAATTCACTCGAGCAGCCCCTAGCATTGTTGTGGGGCTGGATGCTGCTTCTTCTCCCCACTGCCAGGCTGCCTTCAGCTTCTTGTGCTTGAATGCTGCCAGGCAGGCACCCTCACCTGCTTCGGCATGGCCAGCAACAACCATAGATGAATCTTTTCCTGCAAATGCTGGTGTCCTTTCCTCTGTAATCACACATGAGAGAGAGATGGAAGGAGGGGAGAAAATGGGAGGCAGACCCACCTATGCTTATGATATTTCAATCCCTTCCTGCTTGCTCTGCTGGGGAAAAAAAAAAGGCATAATCAAAGAGCTTTTTTGTCTATCCAGAAAAGGAGGGTTTGGTCTGAACACGAATGGGAGGTCCATTGCCAGCCCCCTAGACCTTATAGCAGGATGTCTGCTCGTCAGACACAACAAAACTCTTCCCAAGCCTGCCTGGGAGCTCCACACTGATGGCAGACCCCAAGCCAAGAGCTGGATATGCCTGGCCATAGTATAGCCCTGAGTGATCACTTTCCCAACTACTAACTCCACAACCAGCAGGATGAATTTATCTCATCCAGCCCCACATCACAATCCACCCAAATCAGGACTGCTTGTCTTCTACCCACAGTCAAAACACCCAGAAAGCCCTGGTTTCATTAGTATCCCAGGAGAGGAAAGGATGGATATGGGGCAAAGGAAAGCAGCTGGCCTAGAGGTTCAAGGTGAAACTGGAGAATGTTTGTGGGCAGTGATGGTGCCTGGGGGAATTGTTTCTGGCCATGGCCATGATGTCTCACTCACCAGCCTCAGGAGTCAGTGGGGCTGCCCCCACCCTGCATGGACTGAAAGAGGAAGTGGACCCAGCCATCCATCACCCTCACCTTCTTGTGGGCACAGACACTGAGCTGCCCAGGTTGGACCCTGCATGCCCCCCACAGCCAGGAGGTGAAGTTAGGCAGAGCAGAAGGGCTTGGGCTGCTGCCTCTGCTGCTGGGGCTAACTCCGGACAAGCAGGGTTGTGGTGCCCCTGCAAGTGGGGGAGAGGTGCTGTGGTACCCCTGCAAGCCATCCTGCAGCAGTTATCTGAAGGGCTGTGGTTGCCAGTGCACCACAACTGACTGCTGAGCTGGAAGATGCTGCAGTTGGCACTGCAGTCTGCCACAATGCTCTGAGCTGTCTTCTAGACAGTGCTCTCTTAAAAGGCCATGCAGAGCCCTGGACAGGAGCAGAAGGCACTCAGACTGTGCCACAGCTGCTATCCATGGGGACAGCTTTGGCCTGTAAGAAGAGGGTGTGGGCAGATGGGACTGAACCCCAAAGTTGGTGAGGCTGTAGCCCCTGTACCTTCCAGCCTCACTTCCTGGAGCATGTGAGCCGGCTCACACCGACTGACCTCCTTTGGCCAGCAGCAGCAGAGGAGACTCTATTCCTGCAGGGCTGCTGGTCCCCACGCTCTGGGATCCTCAGGGCAAAAGGTAAAGTGAGGTGTAAGAAGGCAGCAAAGCAAAGTCAGACATCCGGGACCATCTCCTCAGCAGGGAGTGACACAGCTGGCTCTGGTGACCCGGGGATGCTCCTGCTGTCTGTCGGGGTGTGCACACAGGCACGTACGTACACAGGGGCTGTGCTGGACAGCCTGGGCCACAAACAGGTTTTATCAGTGCAGACGTGGAAAACACAGAGCTTCAGGCACTGCCACTTGGCAGCTTTCTGATATCAGTCATGAGAGGTCAGGGGTTCCATGGGAACTGGAAAGCTGACAAATGGGACCCACTAAGGGAAGGGCTACATGTTTTAGCTGCTCAGACATCTTGGCCTCTTCCCCTGGTGCTGGTCAGCCTTTGAGCAGAAGCCGTGACATGCACTGAACCCATTGCTGTGGGGAAGCCACACCTGAACTCACTAACCCTTAGCCCTGGTGTGCATGCACCCTTTGCCTTTTACACAATCGCCTGCACACACAATGAGTCACACCCTACAAGTCCGAGAGGCTTGTCTGAGAGAAGGCTTCAAATCTGCACCTTAACAAACAGAGCTAAAATAGGGATATATTTTACATTTTATGTTCATATTATAGGATATTTGCAGAGACAAATATCACTTTCTCACTTATAGTAATATCAGAATGGTTTCCAGTGCCTCCCATGAACAAAACTCAAGTGAATTAGTGTTCAAAATATTTTTAATTTCTACAGGGAGTTGCCCATGAATAAGTGTCAAACCAAAAACTATCACCCAGATCAATTGATGAGCAGAGGCAAGAGACTAATTACACATTGGTACTGGGTTAGATGTTGCAAAGACAATTAGCAAGAAGGTCAAGGGAGTAAAAAGAAGTATGAACATGCCTGTTTTCCTCAGGTTTGTGGTGAGACCCCAAAGAGTCTGTACATCCCAGAGTGGTCAGTGCTTACTCCTGATGTGTCCACATCTCCAGCTGAGCCAGTGAAAGCCACTCTTTCCCCAAGGGCTGGTGCCACCTCACAGCCAAACCAGGGCCGGTCCACACAGCATGGTGGAAGTTTATTTAGTCTTGTTTAACCATTCTGCTATCTCTGTTTTTGGCCATGAACACTAACAGACTTGATGAAAATTAGAAAATCACTTAGAAGAGGAGCAGCAAAAGGAACTTCCCCTTTATGGGACCATTTGCTTTAATGTAAACTATCTAAAGATAATAACAAGGTTCCATGATGATATTATTTGCTCATCTTGTTCTCAAAGTACTTTTTACCAAGCAAAATGAGGTTTCAAACATTTGGTAATATCTCCTGTGGATTAAATATTGATCATTATGTCGAAGTAATAAATACAGAAATCCTGCCTAGTTATTCAGACATGCAAATCCCTAATTGTGTGGGAAGCTGCTCAGATGGGCTTTAGTTTCAGCAGGAGATAAAATGCCACAGAGGCAGTACAGTATCTGTGTCACTACAAGATTTAAAGCCTGATTCCCTGCCTGGAAACAAAGGAACAAATAGCTGCACGTCATGCACTGAACTGAAACATTATGGATTATATTATTACTTGAGTTTCTACAGGACTTCTCAGTAGGGGAAAAAAAATTCTATTAACTCTCTTTTATGACTAGCAGCAGGGCAACATGAAGAGAATAATCTCCTCCATTTATAAGGTCTGGGGGCCTTAAAATCTGAATAGCAGGCCAGGAGCTTTGTCACAAGGTCTGGCTGTTTCCTTTTCTTCATAAAATTCCTATCTCCATTAATCTGTGTTTATTTTCCTTCTGCTTTTTAATTTGCTTAATGGACTTCAGTTGAAGTCTCTCCTAGAAGTCAGAGGAAAGTAAACTCTGATAAATCCTTTGGGACTTAATAGTCACAGTTAAGCACTTCTCTGGATTATTTTGTCTGACTTTCATCTTTACTGCTGCAGAAATGTCGGCTGCCTAGTACCGCAGCCCTAACCCCATGACTTAAGAGCCTGGGAATGAACTGACAAGAGATATCCCTCTTTCTTTTTCTTTCTTTCTTTCTTTCTTTCTTTCTTTCTTTCTTTCTTTCTTTCTTTCTTTCTTTCTTTCTTT
>VZTF01002607.1:0-58723 GCA_013397755.1 Cnemophilus loriae | reverse complement strand
TCTTTCTTTCTTTCTTTCTTTCTTTCTTTCTCTCTCCAGGCATGGAAATACTTCAAGACTAGATTTAAACATGTGAAAGGCACAAGGGTGTCCTCTGTGCATTTACCCCATACAGAAACCATGTCAGAGGCTCAGTGCTCTCTAAGATGCCAGTCTCTGCCAATGTCTCTCCCTCCCAGACTTTGGTTTCCAGGAGAGGAAGAAGGAAGTTCCAGCTGGACAGGAACTGCTGTGCACTGTACTGGACCCAGGGTGAGTGCTGGGAAGCACAGCCCAGTCTGGGCAGCTCCAGCCTCAGTTCTCTGAAGCCAGGTACTGTACTGGAGGTACCAGCTGCTCCTCCATCGCACAGCCTGGCACCATCTCACCTCGGGTCCCAACACAGATGGGGTAAGGAGGGCATTTCAGACCCCAACCTCTTGTGGAATCTGAACTCTGGCAGCTCATAATGGGCATCAGAACCCTCCTGCGGGAGACGAGACCCGTGACATTTCCTTGTTCCCAGTCATACTGGCATCATCTGCTCAGTAATGTTTCACATTATTAATCTATTATTTTCTGTTCAATGGGTAGGCTTTGAATGACAGCCAACATCAGTATTAGTCTCTAAATACCTTTTTTGTTAGAAGTCCAAATACTTTATGTTCTAACTCATATATTACTTTCTACGTGGCAGATTTATTTTTGCACAACTTTTATTCCTGCAGGATTCACTTATTCAGAAATTGCACCGTATAATTAGGTCCCAGCTGCCTATTTCTAATACTGAACAAAGGTTTGCTTTATCGTTCATTTCAGCAATTTACTTTTTCATTTAAATTCTCCCATGTATGATAGACATAAGTAATTAGGTCTCATTCCACCAACCTTTCTATTTAATTTGTCTAATGATCAGACTTTATAAAAAATACTTCCATGATTTTGCATGTTGCTGGAGCAATCTACACATTTCCATCCGTAGTGAAACTGAGGCATGAAGCAAAGGCAAGCACTTGGAGCTGAGTTCCTCTGACTGACAAAATCAGGCAACTAATGGGCCCGTTGACTTCTAATTCAGATTTTACTTATAGTTTGGCCCAATCTGACTCTAGATGGAGGGCAATTTGTTCCTAAAGAAAATTTCCAGGCTCCTGTTTTTGTTTGACCCACTTGGTAAAGTTGCTACCTGTGAATGCATAGGCTTCTCTCTCAGATGCTTTTAGAAGGTGGCCATGGAGAAGGTAATTCTGGATATTTTTGTGGAAACACACCATCACGTGCTAGAGGAAAAGCTGAACCATTGGCAGGCCCCATATCACAGTGTATCCAGCCTTGACTACTTTGCCTTGGATCTGTTTTTCTTTCCTTGGTTTAGAAGGGCTCGGCCCCCAACATGTTAACTATAAATCCCAGCAGTTCTGTCATTACAACACGTACTATCTGAGGCTGCTTTCTTCTGGTGCTCGGTGGTCATCCACAGCCTCAGCTTGCTCCTTTGTAGCACCACCTGTCAGCAACAGTGAGAGATTAAGGGCTGGAAGTCAGCACGGCGAGGGCAGGTAGTGATACAACTCTAGGGTCTGAAGGCCTTGTTTAAAACAGGGATCCAGGCCTTAAGGATACCAGCAAAAGGACTGTGGTAGCATCACAAGGAAGTGTGCTCTTTGGAATGACTGAAGGCTTTGTCCAACTGTGGTGGCTGCCACCATTGCTACACAGAGCAGATAAACACAGGTCAGGGCACAGGAGAGCACAAGGCTCCGCTGGATGCCAAACCCTCCCGAGAAGCTGTGTGAATATGCTGGTGGTTTGCTCTGCAGAGGGTGGTGCTGCTGGCGTGCCTGCTGCTGCTGTCCTGGCTGGCCAAGGGCCAGCACAGGGTGTCTGCACTGCTCCACAGGCACAGCAGGGATTAGGGGGGCTGAGCAGCCAGTTGCACAAGCTGATGCATCTCTTGGTATCGACTGGAGACAAATGGCCAGGAGCTCTGTTCTGGAGCTCTCAGAGATGGAACGAAGGCAAAGATCCTGTATCTGCGTCTGTGAAACTCACGCCAAGCAAGGAAAAGCTGCACAGCTTGGCCCAGGACGACAAAGCACAGACTGGACCCTGCTCAGATGAGCCACTTTCCATGGGTGGACAGGAGCCCCTGTAGCTTATTAGTCTGGCTCACTGATCCATGCTCTGATGTCTGGGATCCTGCTAACAAAATGATCACATCTAGTCAGAGTCAAAGCTGCTTTGTGGGAACCGTGAGTTTCCTGTCTTCTTTGCATTTGTGAAGAAAGACTTTGTCATGTTCCCAGGATAGAAGTCACAATTTGCATTAGGAAAATATAAACAAAATGAAAAGATTGGCCCCATGACAGAGCCAGCACAACAACAGATTCAGGAAAGTACTAACTAAATGCTTCACAGTAGGCAGATTTTGGTTTGTATTTATAAGTCTTTTTGGTTTCAAAATACAGTGTTCTCTCTCTTTCATCTCCAAAACCCAGTCAATACAGAACAGAAACATAGTTTTTGGCAGTCTTCATTTTTCAGCTAAACTTGTTTGTGTTCTCTCTTAGTGCTTGAAGCAGAGCAGTAGCAAATTACATTACTGCTTCTCAGTTTGTAACACACTTGACCATGTTTTTTCAATAAAAATGACACCACTTAACTTTGCTGGGTCAGTAACGAAGCAGCAAGAAAAATTTTGTTTGGCAAGAAAAAGTAGCTGAGAATCCAGATCTTCTTACAACTGAGGGAAAATAAAGGATTTAGATTAATTAGGCTATTTTTGAACTCTAAGCTCTTCCTTTAATTTCTGTTTTACGATGAAATGTATTACTGTGGCCACTTTAAGCAGTCTTCCACACGCTATGGGAATATTTTTCCCACTATGCCCAACAATGGAGGTGGGCAGACACTGTGGAGCAGAGCATGTCTTTGGGGTACCAATGGGAGCATTTGTGTCTGTCTAACCAAGGAATAGGTGTGTCCCTTTGACAAGGGCTAGTACCACAGTCAGGCACAAAGATCTCCCCTTGGACATGGCCAGCTGGATAGAAGGGGCAGGGATAGGCTGTCCATTGCTTCTAGGGCCATGTCAGCTTGGTGAAAATATCTCAACTATGCAACTTTTCTGAGGGCTCAGATTTCAGCTGTACCTCACCACCGTCCTGTTTCCAGCTGAGGGATGAGTCAGCTGAATTGGTCCTGAAGACCCTGGTTAGGTTCTCTGAGGAAAACCTCGAGGGTAATAAGCCATGTACAACTTTTGGGAAGAGAAAGCTTATTTCCATGTGTATCTTCCTTTACATAAGTCTGCTTTTCTCTCTCTTTTCCACCATTTCAATCTCATGACATCGGCATTTCTAAATGTGTCATCATGCCTAGAAACAGACAGCAGCAGATCTCACTTGCATTGAAGCTGGCTGGGTGGCATCATGGCACACCTGATGGCAGCCTAAAAATAGGTACTGTCCTGACATTTCTAGTGGGTATTTGAAGTCAGCCAGACTACAGCCTGCATCTGATGAGACGTCCTGAAGCATCTGCCCGGGCTTTGAAGGAGGTTCTAACTGAGCCAAAGGCACAGGGGGCTGGAGGATTCTGTGCTTGCAGGAGAGCAGCCCTGTCTGGGCTGGGGGTTTGCATTCCCATGGGAGCATGGGTGGTCCCATGCAGCCTGTGCCAAGGTGCAGATGCCATTTGTCCTTTCCCAGGGGATGTGTAGAGCCCTGTCAGGTGAGCGTGTGCCGCTGGGCAGTGATAGCTCCATCTTTTTGGAAGTGCCCTTCCATGCCAGCTGGAGCAGAGCACAGGGACCAGGGGCTGGCATCAGCTGCTGCACCCTTTGATTTAGACCAGAGACTCCTGCTTGGCACCACTCTGCACTGAGCCAGCACCAAACCCTTGATGCATTTGCAAGGCACCAGCACAGGCAGTGCAAAAGGCTTTCAAAAGGCATAATGGCACTTCTTGCCTAAAAGTGAATTTTTTCTGGCTTACAACCACTCTCCTTCATGCTCTAGAAATATTTGGGGGATGACATTGGCTTCAGCAGCATATAATGGCAATGGCACTGAACCTTGTTACTGGGAAATGATCTATGTTGACAACCATACTTTGGCTTTGCCTTGAATTTTTTTTTCTTCAAATGCCTTTGCATTTCTTTTGCAGTGTCAGGATTTTTTCTAGTCACAACGGTCTGTTTCATCCATGTCCTTATCTTTTAAGAACAGTGCTTTAGTTGTGGAAGGATTGTTGGGGTTTGTCTGAACTCAAGTAATTTTGATGTAGAGGTTAAAGGCAGCACTTTGGTTTATATTTGAAAGGGATTTTCAGATATAACTTCTGAAAGGAAGTTCATACACATTTGGTTTTCTCTGGCAAACTGATATTACTTTATTATTATTCTTTTTCTTCTTCTTTCTACTATTATTATTACTATTATGATTATTGTTATTTTATAATTTTCTTCAATTACTGTAATTTTATAACTTTCTTCAATTGAAGTTATGCAAAAAATCTTAATAGAAGAAACTAGGAATATTTGCATATACACACACAGACATATGCAGGCATGTGTACATACACACACACACACACACACACACACACACACACACACACACACACATGTACACACACAGTCTTTCTTTATTTTCAATTCAAATTGTTTCCTAATACTGAAAATGCAGAGAAAAAAATTAGTTATAATATGAATTCTCTTGTGTTAATGACATCTTCACAGTCTCAATTGATTAATGGATTAAGTTTTTCTTGAAGAAAGTTTGTAGTTTGTTTAACTGCCTTCGTACCTGTCTAAGAAAATACTGAATGTGCTTTATTGTGACTGTTCCTGACGCCTAAATTTCACATTCGAGAGAATACTGGAAATGCTATTAGCTTAGAAGGATATTTGAATTTATTTGTGGATTGGCAACAGAGAAAATCATGTTTGATATAAATTTGTTCCTATTTATAAGGGAATTTAGTAATTTTGGAGACTGAATGTTTATCTGTGTTTATCCGTGAATACCACATGAATTAACTGTATCAAATCTGTTAATACCACAGAAGTGACAGAATGTCCTCCTACACTTTTTTTCCTCCAATAAAAAATGAAGATACATGTTTCGGGAGTTTGTCCAATTCCGATGATCAAAAAAAATCCCAGAAAGCTAATTTGCAAATGAGGAAACAGATTTCCAATTTGTTTTTTGTCTGGGGTTTTTTTACATTTTCTTTTCCCCCTCTACTTTAGTGACAAAGAATGGCACTGGAAAAGATGATCGAAGAAAAGCATTACAACAAGCCACATTTTTGGGTCAGCCACAGCCACAGCATCCCACCCTTCCATTTACACCAGCTCTGAATTTGGCCCCTTGGCACTAACCAGGAGAGCCTTTGTGTATACCCTCCTATCAACATCTGTAAACATTAAAAGCTTTCTAGGCTACTCAGGGGTTAAAGTTGTTCCAGTAAGTGTCCTTAATAAGGAATTCAGACGGTTTCTGTTTGGTTTTAATTATGACAGCCTTTCATATAGGTTGGAGGGGCTCCTGGCTCTGTCCTGTTGAGACATTAAAAGTCCCTTTGTTTAAAAGTTCAGAGCCAGATCTGAGATCGCCTGTAGTTCACCTTTAGGATATGGAAAAGTGCTGAGACGTGGCAGGGTTTGATGCTGGTAGCCCCTGCGGTGGGAGCTGCAGCACAGGGTGCTGGCAGCGTCGCGCTCCCGCCGCAGCCTCCTCACTCCGGCCGCGATGCTATCAGCATTCCTTGCTGGAGCCTGTCTGAGTGATGGCTGATTAATGAACTGGGGCTACAGCTATCTGTGAGAAAGAGGAATTGCTTATTTCACCCGTGTCACGGCCCTAATTGGGAAAGTCTGGTTCGCTCCATGTACAGACACCAGATACACAAAAAGACTTTTTCCAAGATTGCTGCGATTTTTACTGATCTCTGCCCTGAAACACTCCTCTCCCCAGAAAATACAACAACTAACCTTGGAATTTCTCTCTGAGGTAGAGAGAGAGAGAGGAAGGACTAATGCTACCTTTCTCCTTAATAACTTTTATGAAATGAAACACAAAACACAAACTTGTTTCACAAGCACTTTGACATTGAAAGTCTCATGCATTATTTCATCTGGAGAAATAACAATCTTGCAAGAAAATACAACAGAGATCTCTGTTCTGATACCTGGAGACTCTAGTTTCTGTCTTTATATGAGATATCTGCCAGCTTATTTGCTTTCTCTTTGCTTAGGTGGTACAAGAAAATCAAAATATAAGGCCCAACATCACTAGCCAAGATGATCAGCCTGTGGCTTCAGCCCACATTGCCCCTCTCCAAGTACACCAATATAGGTGCTGGAGCTTCCACATTTCCACTCCAGCCACTGTTCAGTGTGCTACAGAGCTTGTCAGTGAGGGAACAAGTCTCTCAAGAAACTTGCTGGATTTGCTGATGTTACTTCCCAATTTCTCTTGGCAACCAGTTATTTTCTCATCCATATTACACTTGGCAGACACTTAGGGTTTTCCAGATGGTAGACATGGCCTCTAGTTTGCCTGAGAGAAAATATCACTGAAATATAAGGCAGCAGAAGTTCAAATCTGAAATCTGAACATAGCATTAAATCTGTACTGACATTAAATGTCTCTACCATATGTGCCCTGCTGCCAGAGTGAAACATTTGGGGTATTTCAGTTATGTAGAAGACAAAATTGTTCATGGTTGCATGCAAATGAAAAATACAGCAGACATCTTCCTGGACATTTGGTTCTCTAGAAGGTCTCCTAATGAATAATTCTCATGCCAGTGATTTATGAGCTGTAGATGCTGCAAACTGTGCTTGTTAGAAGGGCAGTATTACATCAGAGTGTCGACAAGACATTGAAAGCTCTCGAGGACTCTTCAGAGGCTAAAATGTCACCTGCATTGGCTGTGATAGCTCGTCTCACAGGAAATGCAAGATTTCTGCCTTGTGGGCAAGTCAGGACATAGGTATGCTGCCTCATCTTCTAATCCTCTGCCAAATCAATAACTTCTTCTCAAGAATATGATTTTCAACTGCATTATAGGGAGATACCGTGGGAGGCTTAATGTAAGCTGAGGAGAGCCTTGGCTTTGTGAAACCCCTGCTAGCCCAGAGCCACCTGCAGAGTATGGCAGGAGCCCTGCCATTTGTGCAGGCAGTGGGCCAGCCTGACTCCTAGCTCCCAAATTTCCTTCTTCAAAGGAAAATCTGAGTAGGTCATGGACTTTAAGAAAAATATCTGCTTTACTAGGAAACTGTCTTTTGCCAAGATGAGTATGTCTGATGAGCTCACCTTGGTGTGCTGTGCCACAGTATCTGAGACTGAATGAAAATCCCTGTCTCTGGCTGTGTGCTTGTTTTATCCTGTCATCCTTTAATGTAATGGATGGCAGTTCAAAGGAAACCTTTGAAACTCAAGTCGGTACACTCTCAAAACACATGCATTGGGCCAGTTTCTGGGGGTTCCTCATGGATCCCAGAGGCAAGTGAGGGACATGATGTTAACCTCCTTCCAGATTCTGGCACTGTGATGGGCTTTGCAAAGTTAAAATCACATCAGTATTATTTCTAGATATGCTGAGACACAGCAGCACACAAGGATTAGAGACCTCTGGGCTCAGGGGCAAGGCTTTTTCTTCTGCCATAGCCACACACCTCCAGCTGATCCTTCTCTGCAGGGGATGCTCCAAGGGTCTTGGAGACACTGGCTTTCTGGTTGCCCTGCATACATGCAATTTTTGCAGAATCTGCTTTCAGGGGCCTCGTTTCTCTCCCCGGGGGCTGTGTCAAACACTCCAAGCACTTGGAGAACCAGAAGAGCATTGTCACAAAAACATCAAACAGAAAGGGAAAAAAGATGCAAGTTACCTCGGTCTCTGTGCTCACATCAGCTGACTTGGCTGCAAAATGCTTCCATCTTCCCGGTGCACACAACCTTCTTCTGTTAATCAAAACTTCTTCTATTAATCAGCACACTTCTGCACAAAAGACATAAATAATTTTCGAAGAAGGTGAGGGTATCTCCATGGCCTCGGAAGAGGTAGCAGGACCCAGGAGGTGATCCAAGAGGTTCAAAGTTGTGATGGTGTGGTAGAGCAGGACTCTGGCTGTCCTCAGAGCTACAAAGTAAATGCTGCTGCTTCCTCAACTGCAATGCTGGTGTAGCTCAGGTATTGTTGTTACCTGCAGCACTCTCATTTCCAGTCATAGTTATTTTTCATTTGAATAAAGTCTGTATGGGGAAAAGAGGGTTAGACTCAGTATTTTCATAAGGAAAGGAAGAAAGGGGTAATTCATCTCTGATTTATACTTTGTGCACCTCTGCACATTGCATACTGCGTATAACTAAACAGGGGTTAGCTTTTCCAAAAAGGCAACCTGCAGAATGAAGTTAAACATCTGGATATGTGTAGCAACAAGAGCTTCATTACATGCAAGGTAAAGTCAGAGCAACTTGGAAACACTTTGTGCTGAGCCCAATGCTTGCCTTGCTTAGCTTTGTGTTTGAAGCCTGTGCGTAGTGTATGCTTCAGCCCGTTCCAGCAATCCTCCCACTCCTTCCCAGCCACCTTCATTGGGTGGCAGGCTTGATGCAGCAAAGCGCACACACATCATCTGGGGTGGGCAGCCTGGTTTAGAGATTTCAGCTGTTGGACCTTCTCAAGGGGACTTTTAAGGAATTGTATTAACAAAGCATATGGAGTCAGATTAGGTAAATTCAGCCTTCCTTTGAATCCATCTCCTAGAACTTCACTGGAAATTAGGAAGTACTCTTCCTAATGGCGCCAGGGGGACAGCTGGAGGAGGCTTCACAGTGTCCACTTTTCAGTCTGATCTCAATGAACCTTTGTGGTTCCATCAATGCCAATGTGAGAACATTTCCTCTGAAGTCATTCGTGTAAACAGCCCAGAGACAAACTCAGAGCATTCAGCTTTGTTCCACAGGACAGGGACAGTAGCCTGACTGTTGATTTATTTAAAAGAAGAAAAACAACAAAAAATGTCGCCAGGAAGTTGCATGACTATCAGGAAACACTCACTAAAGAGACTGTGTTAAACAGAATATGCAAAGCCAGCAAACAAATCCACTACTCTATAAAGTAACACTTTTTATTTGTGCTTCTGACAGCACATTTTACTATTCTGTTGGGGATGTCAACTCAGCTTCAAATCAACTTCTACCTTTTAAAAACATTTTTAAGCAAGGAGTATTTCTTTAGGACACATTGTAGAAAATGGCTGTAATATTTTCGTGCTTATATGCTCCCATTTTGTCATTAACATTTTCCCCACTGTACTGTGGCCAGAAATGGGTGCCAGGTCCAGGAGTTCAGAAGTTATTTCTGTATCGTGTGGAAGCTCTGCTAATCAGCTGGTGTTCTGTGATACAGTGGAAAAGTCCAGGGATGTTAAGCTGAAGCAGTTTTACAAAAGCCTGCTGTGTCTTCCCATAGTACTTGTGCTCCCCTCAAAACTCTGGCTCCGGAGATTTCCTGCCCTCAAGTCTCATTCTGCCCTCAAAGAGGACAGGTGGGAAAAATGTCTAGCAATGCCAGAAACTTGGGCATTATTCAGAGAAGGATGGAGAATGGAAACCAAAATCCATCAACACTCTATTCAGCAAAGAACACGTCCATTGAAGGTCAAGAGTTTTTGCCTATGGGTCATTCTGGGTTTTTTTACTGGGGGAGGTGGGGGAGTGGGGGGAGAGTCCCTCCAATTAGGGTACTTTCTGGGAAGGGAAAATAACCCTTGTGAAAACCACACTTTCAAATGAGAACATAGGAGGAGTGAAAATGTTTAACTGTGCTCAGCACTGCCTTGCATTGCCAGCCCCTTGGCTCACAGCAGAAGCCCTTACTCCCCACAGTGCCCAGTGCTCCTCTCACGAGAGCCCTCCAGCAGATGCAGGGGAGCTGCTGACTCCCACGGCAGAAAGAGACTGGCCATGGGCCTGAGGTGCCAGGCACCCCCATCGTTTTCACTGCCATGAAACCCAGTTTGCACAGCACCCCAATTTGTACAGCACCCCAGTTTGTACAGCACCCTAGTTTGTACAGCACCTCAGTTTGTACAGAGCCCCAGTTTGTACAGTGCTCGGGCTCCAGCAGTGGGTGAGAGCCAAGCTTTGTCCTCATGCAGCTCAGCTCAGGGCTGGTGACACCAGCTCTCTGTGCCAGCTCTGATCACCTTCCCCCCACCTGGGGAACTTTTGGGTCATATGTAATCTGTGCCCCCATAAATGCTACAGAAAAGAAGGGTAGAATTCCCTCTCACCCACCTTCATTTGTCTGTCCTTTACCTCATCTCTTGAAAAGCTTATTCGGGGTCCAGTTTGGTGAAACACTTCGCTACACATTTTCTGCATTCAAAAAAGCAGGCATAAGCTTAACTAGATCCTGAAGCTTTGCTATATCAGGGTCTTTTTGGTGTATATTTCAGTCCAGTGCCCACCCACCACTAATTGACTTGAAGGCAGGATACTGAAACCAAGAACTGGAGAAAGATCCTATTTCAATGTCTGATACAAGCCTACATGTCACTTAGCTTCTGTAAACACAGGATTCGGTCTAGATTACATCAGCATAAACCAGTTCAAACTATTCATTTGAGAACAGAATATTTAATTTCATTAAAAACTGGAACTGCAATTTCACAGCTCTAATTCCTGTAAAACAATAAAAGCAGTGAATCAAGAGT
This sequence comes from Cnemophilus loriae, assembly GCA_013397755.1. NCBI lineage: Eukaryota > Metazoa > Chordata > Aves > Passeriformes > Corvidae > Cnemophilus > Cnemophilus loriae. Next base: position 48,009 of record VZTF01002607.1, on the reverse strand, counting down.
GGACTTTTTTGTTTAAAATGACATATATCAATAGAATAAAAATCTTGGTGGCACAAGTGATAAGAAAGTGTGCACAGTAGTTTAGTACTTGAAGCATTCACTGAATAGACATATTTCAGTATTGTATGGAAGAACATTTATTGTACTTTTGCCATTAATCCAGATACCTCTTATCTGCTGCTGATGCACACTTGCCCAAAGCCACATTGCTTTAACACCTTGTTAAAATGTTTTAATTCAATATAATTTCCAAATGAGTTCTATTATTCATTGTTTTGGAAATATTCTTCTTTACACACAGTCAGGGTTTTTTCTGTGTGAGCACCACTCTCTCAGGGATGGGGGCAACCATATGTAGACCAGCACAGCATATCTCATGTACTCCTTCTCCAAAAGACCACATAAAAAATCTTGTTTCTTGCCCTCAGAAGGATTTAGCAGCTCCTTTCCACAGCTTATATTGTCTGAAGCACTTGGGACAGGCTGAGACTAGCTCCCCACCAGACTGAGCTGGGAAAAAAGGGGTTCCTCATCCCCTTAGCTGGGGATGTGACAGCGCTGGTGGCAAAGGGCTGGCAGCAGGCTGCAGAGCTTTGGTCAGGTGTCTACAGCCCACATCAGGCTGGAATCTCACCAGTGGGAAGATGCATACCATGTCTTCAGCAGTAATTTATTTAGGAATTGGACTGGATGGTCTTTGAAAGTCCCTTCTAACACAAACCATTCTATGATTCTATGATAACTCTTCCTGTGACTATTCCCTCTTTGTCGGCAAAAATGCTTTTTTATTTCTTCTTTTTTTTTTCCCAAGAAAATATCTCCAAGATGGCAGTCTGAGACCTGGACTTATTGTGAAAAAGCTGCTGGCAATGAAGTCACAGCCTGTCCATGGAGTGAGCCACAGAATTTAGGACCAGATGGACCAACACGGCCATGTTTCTCAGTAAAAGACCTCTTAGCTGTTAAACCACATGGCTAAGGTAGTGCTGACAAATCAAGTACTGCAGATCAGAGACTTGTTCTGAATACCACCCCTAAATTCCAACTTACTGCTTAGATATTGTGATTTTAAAACCAGAAGGGGATGAATCACCAGTCTAGATGGTGCACAAGTTGGTTAAAAACGCAGATCACGGATAATTGCCAAAGGTTTCATTTGTGAGCTTTCCCTGCCTTTGGGCAGCAACCATACAAGATTTCTTCCCCACGCTGTGGCACTCATGATCCACTCTTCCCTCACCAAGATCCACCACTGACAGTGCCTGGCCTGGGGTGCAGTGATTAGGAGGAGAGATGGGGAATCTGATACTCTCTAGGGTGTCACATTGGAAGGAACCCTATTACTGGGACTGGTATGGATCCTGCTATAGAAATAAAATAGCTCTGAAAATGCTACAGGTATTTAAATTGTTTATGAACATAAAAACTGGAATTCACAGAATTAACACTGCAGAGTGCTCCCACTCTATCATCCTAACCGCTCAGCTGGGAGGAGCTGAAAGCCCCTGGGGTGATTTCCAGAGTTCCATGGAGCAGCATGATGGAGTAATGATTTAAAAACCACGCTTTCCTTGGACTACCTCTCTTGTTATTTCTCATGTCAGTGACTATCAGGTTGTGCAAAACCAGCCAGCTCTTCTTTGGCGCAGGCTTCCTCATGGCCCTTGGCAGAGGTATGCCCAGCCAGCCTGGGAAGAGAGGAGAAAGCCTGCTGGGAGCTGAAGGTTTCCATTGCCTCCCAATACCTGTGCAGGGCGACTCCAGGAGCTCCCACGTCTGCATAGCCAGGACCCAGCAGATGGCACTCCTGGATGGTGTTTCTACTGGCTGGATCACGGGCAGCATCTGCCTCCGGCTGCCTCGGCTGCCCCATCCCGGCTGCCCTCCTGGGGAGAGGGCTGCGGGGCAAGGCTGTGCCCGGGCAGGCGGGGTGAGCTCTGCCCTGCCCGTTTCAGCTTAAAAACTCTGCTCAAACTGCCGTGGGCACACGGCTCGGAGTCATTGCCAGCACCTGACACAGCGGACCAGTTTCCTAGGGGCTTGTGCTCCTCTGCCAAGGAAAAAGAGGCAGGGCTTGGCATCTTTGGAAGCCATTCCTGGCTTCTCCCAAGAGCATCACTGGGTCGGACAGACTTTACATGGCAAGGCAATCCCGTGACCTGCTGGTTGGGCTGCACAGTAAATACAGCACCCCAGAGGGTCTGGAAAGGTCAGCATTTCACACATCAGAAAATCCTGGAATCGCAGAATAGCTGGTGTTGGAAGGCACCTCTGGATATCATCCAATCCAACCACCTGCTCAAACCATGGTCAGCTAGAGCATGTTGTCTGGGAGTGTGTCCAGTTAGGGTTTGCACATGTCCAAGGATGGAGACTTTGCAACTTCCCTGGACAACCTGCTCCAGCATTTGACCTCTTCCAGAGTAAAAAATGTTTTCTCTTATCAAGTGGAATTAATCGTATCTTAACTTGTGCCCATAGCCTCTTGTCCTGTCACTGGACACTGCTGAGAAAAGGCTGTCTCAAACTTCTTTACTAACCCAATCAAGTATTTACACACATGACTAAAATCTCCCCAAGACTTTGCTGCCACCTCTTTGATATTTTTTCTTTCTCTCTTATGAAACCACACCAAAATTTAACAAGCTCAGTGAGGAGTCTGCACAGGAAACACAACAGCTCTGAAAAGTCAAATTTATTAGATTGTTTATGAACACAAAACCTGGCTGCTAAAAAGGATTTTGCAGAATTGCCACCATGGAGTGTTCCCAGCTCTATCATCCTGTACAGGTAGGCAGAGTGCTACTTGGAGATCATCAGACTGGAAGAAGCATTTCCATGCTATGTGCCTAAGCACGGGGCTGAGATCACAGCAGGGTGCACATCTCAGCGCACAGTAGGTATTTCTTTGTTTTAGGTAAAGGCAGCCAACCCCAGAAACTGGATCAAACTATTCCCAACTTAGAGGAAGAGATTTCAAGCCTGGATCTTGGGCTCCTGAAGTCTGCTGCTGACAGATTCAAAACACTGAAGGTTTTTCTGGAACTGGAGCCGAGTTCCAGTGCTGTTCAGTGAGGTGAGATGGTTTGTTCAAGCTTTTAGAAATGTTGCTTAGTTTGTTTCATCCTTGTTGGACCTTGCCACTGTGATAACTAGCTCCTGATAGCAGGTTACGTAGGGAATTTCTTGTGTTCTCGCTTGACAAACATTGGCTCCTCCAGATAGAGAAGTCTGCATGCCAAGCCGTGATGTTCTTCCCAGCACGATTTAATAGTGATTTATTTATTTCTAAGCTGCATCCCACTTGTTTGCCAGTGGAAATCTGCCTGGGGGTTTTGTTTCATGTTTCTTGCAATGAGATGTGGAAATCTGCCTTCCCAGCTTTACCAAAGCACTCCTGGCCAATACTAGGAGAGGGTGCCAGAATATAACAGCTCCTCTACTACATGGGAAATGCATCATCTGGCTTAAAACTGTTGCTCTTTGGTGGTTCTCTCCTCCTCCACCTTCTCCTCCTTCTCCTCCTCTTTCAGAACTCTTGTTAATGAGACGTTTGATTTCCAGAAGACGCAAAGCACTATCTTGCAGCCCTGCCAAGGAGCCTTATTTGCATACTATACCTGAAATGTAGATTTCTCTTTAGTCATGGACCCACACTTATCATGCTCAGCTTTATTAGTCCCACCCCCTCAAGCTCTTTGTTTAAGAGAAGTCTTGCAACTTCCTTTAATCCCTGCTTCCTATAGAACGGAGATAAAAACTATTCCCCCAATGTATTGTTTAAAGCTGAGCATTACACAAGAGGCACCACAAGGCTCTTATTGCAACTTTTATTGCATCCATATTGCAACAAGACATGTTCAGACTCTGGAGGCCTTCACATGTTGCATATCGAGACACAAAAACAGGTAAGAAAGGGGCCTGATGCAAACCTTACTGGAGTCAATGGAAGGGTTGCTGTCAGATGACTGAAACAGGTCTTTAATCACAAATTCATTTATTTGAGCCAGTGGGATTTTGGAGTTGATTTTATGGGTTTCTAGATATTGGCTTTCAACATTTCATCCAAATTAGCTTCTGACAAGGAGTGCAAGACTGTCCTCCATATACCCTTGACTTTAGTTTAGGTAAATTTCTTTATGAGAGCATGAGCTGTATGTGACCATTTAGGTGAGTTTCAATAATGCTACCCCACACTAGAGAAGAAGAAAGATGCAGCAGTGGGGTTTATAAGAGTTACAGTTTGCCTTCTTGTTATGGCATCATTGGAAAATATCACCATTGATGTTAACAGCAAAAATGCCAAAGATGTTAGAGATTTAAAAATTCCTGAATGTTGTCTTAGATTCACTGAAATGATACTGGATTTTTTCAATAAAAACTTAGTGAAAAAACATTAAAGGGTTGTCCCGTGCCCATCTTCAGGTCACATGAGACTGACCAGCCTGTAAAAAATCTGTAAAATCCTAAACAGATTTGTACAGCAGAAATGTGGCCATGTTACAGGAAAGCACAGCTTGTCATAGGAAAAGTGCCTGTTTGCCAGTCATGTACCAGAGACATCCAGCAGCACATCTGAGCAGCAGACATGTCAGAATAAAGACATCTTGTTCTGTCTGCAGTTGGCCATAAAAATATGCAGATTTTGTTTCATGTTTCTTCCTCACTTCTATTGGTGAACACATTCTGCAGAGGGATGGCAAGCCAGGGGGTCTGAAGTAAAAGTTTCCTGTGGTTGGCAGAAGAGGCTGGGAAAAAAAGGATTAGAGATCTGAATGAATATGCCGCTTGATAAAGTCAGCATTTGAGATCCCTGTTCTTGTTCTTAGCACGCTCCAACCCAATCGGACATGCAGATTCCCACCCAGAGCTTTCATCTCTCAGGCTGTTCAGATGGACCAAATTCACATTTATCAGTGCTAAACCATAGCCCTGAGCTCTGCAGGGTAGTGTGGGAGGAGAGCAAAGTACATCCATTTCTACAGTCTTTTCCCAGGCCTTGTAAATCCAGTTGCGGTCCTGGGTGTAGTTGTGCATCCAGGCTGCAAATTAAGGCTTCAAAGGAAGCCGCTGTGAACTGGTACCTGTCCAGTCAGGCAGCTTGGAAAGGCACAGCATAGAAACATGAGCTGATATTACAAGTCAGCAGAATACTTGGGTTTGCCTGAATCATCATCATACCTTACTAATGAAGCTGGGGGCTCAGCTAGCAGCAGGCAAACTCCTTGGGAAGTCAAGATCTCACAGTCCTAAACTGACTTGAGTAATTTTACTACTTCTTCTCAGACCCTGAGATGAGTAAATGCGTGGGCAAGATCACTGGCATCTTGGGGCAAGAGTGTATGAAAACACAGTGAACTGATTCAATGGAAAGTCAGTAAGAAGCCACAACTGGCAAGGAATGCAACAAGAGATCCTCAGCAATGGTGTTGAGGTACCTGAAACAAGAAACAAGCAGAATTCAGGTGGTCAAACTCACTGGACTGCTGAAATTTATCTCCAGGTCTCTTGGCTTTTCATTTCATCACACAAAAAGCATCCGGAAGAGGGAAGCAAGAGCCTAGGTATCTCAAGGCTCTGACAGACCAGGCCTCTTGCTCTTCCTCTTTTGTCCACTGACTCCTGTGTCCTTGGCTGTGTTGTGCCCCTCTTCAGGAGTAGGTTGGAAGAGCCGTACAACAAGTTGCTCTGGAGCATGATTATTAGGATTTTCTTGGGGGAGATGAGAATTCTTTCCACTACAGCATTGTGAGGGACCTTACTACACCTACTGTAGTGGGTAGGGGTTCTTTCAATACAGCCCTGGGTAAGCACTCAGTTCCTACAGAGAAATGCAGAATTTATTGTATTCATTTGTTCAGCATTTTTATGATTTATCAAGCTTCCTAGTGAATTTTTTTGGATTAATTTGAAAAGGCACCAAGTTTTTCCCATAGGCTGGGAATTGTTGTTCAGGATCTTGCCTTTGACTCTACTGGGTACAGATCCACAATGATATACGGTGAGTTTGCAGACATCTGTCATCACGTGGCATCAGTGGACTCTTCTCTATTTTTGGCAGCCTTTGCCAACAGTGCCTGTCTCTGTTTCCCTGAACTGAGATTAGGCTTTTTTTTTTTAGATAACACAAGTTCTAAATTAGGGGCACACAGGGCTGCAAAGCACGCAGCGTGTTAGGTCATCATATCTTCTGATGTCTGTAACTGTAAATTGAGATTTCTTAGTTCGTTCAGCACAGAGCCCGTACGAAGTCAGACGTTCACACACATACACAGCCTGTCAGACTTGGGGCTTTAAGACCTTGGTTTTAACAAGATGTGTGAGCCCCTCCCCACAGCTCTTCAACAGGCCAGTGAAGGCCATACATCAAGGGTCAAGTCTGGCCCGTGATGTTGAATAACCACTTTAACATTATAAGACTAATCTATGTTTCCGACATAAGAATGAGCTGTGGGAACACATTTGCATGAATAGGTCAGCCTGAGCACCATCTTGGAAAAAAATAGTTCTTGTCTCAGATAAGCGAGCAGCAAGGCAATTCAGTGTATTACGTTTTACATTAGCAAACTGCCCCGTAGCTCCTCAAGCACAAGACAGTGTTGAGTGGTTATTTGAGGGTGGACAGACACACAGCAGCAAAAGGAAAGATTTGAAGGCAGCCACAGGCTAGAGGCATGCACTCATCTCCTTGGTTCTGTGAAGTGATGCATATGTATAACCCTCATTGCCTCATTTAGCACCTCAGCAAGGCATGTTTGCTTGGTCTGGACACTGTTAGAGCAGCCATACATATTCTGACAAGCTTCTTTGTCCCTTCCTGTGCCCCTGCATTTGATATATGTGTCAAGAAGAGATAGGCAGTGTGTGTTTAGTTTGCCCCCTGCATTCTTCCCTTGACTCTCCATCTTAGTGCTCCATACACAGCACTGTTTCTTATTTACAGTACAGCCCAGCCCAATAGATAAAGTATAAAACAAAAGAGAGGCAAGCACCTCTCAGACCCCATACTTACAGTCTGGAGGCTGCATCACTTCAATGTGGCCTGGAGTAGCACTAGTAAAAGCTGGTGGACGGGAGGTGGTTACCTGCCTGACCAGTTTGGTATCACTGCTGGCATTTTGCAGGTTCTGAAGACGATGATGCAAACATACCGGAATGCAAAATCAACTCAAGTCAATCAAGCCAGAGCTGCTGGCATCAGCCCTGGGGGTGAGAGGGAGGTGGAGGCAGAACTTGGAACCATCATGGTGAATATTTCACGCTGCGGGGTGCCGGAAATCCTACTGCTCTGGCATGGAACAGCGCCTGCCCATGGAGGCAGCCTGGGCTTGGCTCCCAGTGAATTTACCCTGCAACAACCAGGTGCGCAGGAGTGAAGAGTTTCTGCAGGAGCCAACGTGGACCAAAGCTGAGTCTTTGTCAAGTTGCTCAGGTATCTGTGCATTGTGCTTCAGAAGTTTTACAGTACCAGGAATCCCAGCCCTGTATTTCCCCAGCGGATGGGGAGTTGTCTATAAATCAATGCCTATTTAGCATGATTTGTCTTTAAAGCCCTGAGTTAACCTGGCTGACAGCAGCCTGACAAAGGTATTCATTATCCCAAACAGGGAGGAAAAAGCATTTGCTTAACATCGGCTGAATCAATGGTAGCCCAAGGGTGTGCACTGAGAGGCTCTGGCTCCCCAAAAAAATTCGCGAGACTTCACTGCCTCTCATGCTAATGGCTTCCGTGCCCAGAGAGCATTACCGAAAGCTTTTGGTAAAGCCCAGAGACCATTACCAAAAGCCCCGAGTGAGTGTGAGAGAGATGGCTGCAAGGAATCTTTGAAGAGTCTCCTAAAGAGAGGGCATGCAGGAAATGCCTGAGTGATGGCTTAACTGGCCGTACCTCCATGCACGTGAAGTCTGCTGGGATCTTGTCATGCACATCATGCCACTAATATATTTTCAAGAGAAGGCATTTTCCTATCTATTTCTGCAGCTACGTGTCTGAAATGCACTTAAGTCAGGTAAAGCAATTTGGCTTGTATTTACCTCTAGATCAAAAGCTGTTCTGATATTCAGGTATATTTAAATTACAATTAAGCTCACAGCCATAACAGCCCTTTCCACGCCTGTGTTATCACTCTGGTTTGAGGCAAGTGAGTGGGAGTTAGAAGGTGCCTGAAAGTATGGGCATTTTTAACAACATGAATGAGTAAGCAGGAATGGATTTGGATTGCAGATGTTTTAGTTCAGCTTAGGGGCAGACACTTAGGTAAGCTTTCCTTAAAAGTCTGAACAACTGCCGTTCAGACATGTGCTGCTCCTAGGCGAACACTTCCCTATCTCCTCTCCTTCAAACACAGCAGCTGTGCACTTGTGAGAAGAAGTGGTGTCAAATTAATAGTCAGTAATGGCTAAGAGCTGATGAATCTCTCAGATGAAAGGCACCATCTAATTACAAACTTTTGTCATTGTTTGTTATTATGAAGCCACCACTTAAAGGGCTGTTGCCCCTAGAAATTTTCTTTTTTATGTGTTTATAAGATTTTTTTAATGGTTTGAGTTCTTGCATCTTGCTAATGTTTTATTCTCAGTCTTTTGGGTTTTTTTCTATTATTTTCTTTTGGTTCTTTTCTCTAAAAGAGGTTTTTGCCTTTTCTGTTTCACAAAGTTTCTCAGCATGCCATATAGGTGGTGTAGACAAGATTTTTGCATGCCCACACTAAAAGTGCTAACTGTATTTCCAGGCATGCCTTAGCTGAAAATGCAGTATTTGAGCCTAAAATAATTTGTTTCTTAACAGTGTTTCTGTAAACTGCAGTGCTTGTTTGAAGTAGGCAACACTTGTGAAAGAAGATGGATAAGTTCTTAGAAGTAAAAGTTGGTCAAGTCCAGCAATGGTCTGGTCTGTGCATCTGTGTATGCCTGGGCATGTGTGCGTGCAACGCCAGGCTGCAGCTTGTAAATAAGAACCACAATAACAAGGCAGATATAAAATAAACAGCTCACAAGATCAAAGAGACAAGTACTCAATATATGTGAAACAGAATATCAGATGTAGCAGTAAATTCGACCAGCCTGGAAACTTAAACCACTTCTATGTCAAGACCATGGCTGGAATAACTTCGTGGAGTTTAGTGGTGAACCAAGGACAAGTTTGGCATGGGATGAATTTTTTGCTCTTGGGTAAGTTGTGGCATAATGTTGAAATTATTGTTACTGGAGTATGGTTGACTTAAATTGCTGAGGCTCCAAGCAGGAGTTTGGTTGTTCTGAACGGAAACTGCATGCAAAGTTAACAGAGACTAGTTTAGACAGTGATTGCTTCCAGTTGATTAAAGTAAGATAACCATCCTGCTGAAAACTGTAACTGAATTTCCACAGCCATTCATTCTCAGAAGGCTTCAATTAGACTACTGTGCATGCCTTCCCCTGCACTGGAAACCACACTGCTGCTGCTCTCTGAGCCACCTTGACACTTACATGGGCTCTCACCTCCCACTGCCATGTGTCTGTAGAAGGTGGAAACACACACGTTCAGCTTTCAGATAAGTGGATGAACATTTTCAATTTTGAGCCACATAGCTGTTTCCCTTGGTTTGCTACTACAGTTCCACAAGGGTTCAAACAGAGGAGCTGAAGACTCTGTTCTTGGGGTAAATAACTGTGGCCTGTTGCATTCCCTCCTGCAGGACCCTGGTCCTGAGCTGCATGTGGACACACCCCATGGTTTCACTGCTGTGTCTTCAGCACAAGTTCTGTACATTGCTGATGCTTTGCTGGGCAGGGACTGTGTGGTGAGTGATGGAACTCAGGGCTCTATGAAATCACAGAAATAATCCAAATACAAAAGTACTGATATTGCTGAGTTCTTTGATGAACAAAAAGCTTCAGACCCCGGGGAAAGTGTAATGATTCAAAATTGTGTGAGGAATGTAACCCTGGACTATCCCTCTTTCTTTGTAAGGCAACAAACGATACCATCATATCTCTGAGTTTTGTGATTCATTCTGCTCCTTTAAATCTCCACCAAAACAGGTGGCAATGATTATAAGTCTTTTTATCTTTTTTTTAAGGTGAAAAGAAAAAGAGCTCATGTATGAAAGATGCTCTTAACCTGGCAGGCTTGTGAAAAGACACCAGTGCTGCTGTTCTGCAGTAGGAACACAGTGGGAAAAGGATCTGCAAAGTCTTCATGATCCCAGTGATATCAGATAGTCCTGGTGTTTGACTGATTTATAGGCTGCCCTAAATAACTCATCTTCCCCTTGCTGATAGCAGAAGTCTGCTTTGCTTAATCCCACTGAACAGCAGAGGGTTCTGCACTTCTGATGAGCATTTGCTTGTGAACTTACTGATAACACCTCCTCTGAGGAAGCCAACACTGACAAAATAATAGTTCCTTTGCTGACCCAAGTTATTTAAAACACAAAATAACAAGGTTATGTTACTTATTATTGGATGTTATAAGAAGCAGCGTGAGATTTAATTTCCACGGTGTATTTCAGTGATCTCGTTATTTCCCAGCACTGCAGTGCTTATGTGCCAGCCATCTCCATTAGTCACAGCTGCATGCCTTGGTGTTATCCCGGTAATGGGTCAGGTCTCAGAGCAGAGGACAGAGACGTGTGTCTCCAGTGCTAATTCTTGGTCATCCAGTGAAAAAGTAGAATAATGGAAGTAGCAGGTAATGGATGCCAAAGAGAGGTGCAGAATATATATGAGAGTGATAACAGAAATTCATGTTTCCAAGGTTTTCTTGGCAAAGTAAAGCTACAAGATGCCATATTATAGAGTTTTGTTCTTTTAATTTTGTTGCAAGACATACTGATTACACAAATGGCTCCCAGCTGAAAAAGGAATGGGATTTTGACTTGCTTAAAAAGAAGATCTTTTTCTCTTCACTGTGTTTAGTATTTGCCAATACTGCTACAGAATTGCAGTGTTGTATGATTCCTTTTTTTCCAGTTACTTCCATTGCAATCTGTTTTGTTTCTGTACCCTTACTATGCTTAAAGAAAAGTAGTACAGCCCTGCATAGCTAAGGGTTTTTGTCAAAAAATTTATCTTTAGGTGTTTGAACATTCAGAGCTTTTCTTTCCCAGTAAGTCTTAAAGAGGCCACTTTTTCTGCAGTTCAGAAAACTGTATTCTGCAATTACCCTTAATCTTATTTGTCCTTATCCTGAACTGTATCTTTTTTCTTCATCCAGCTACCATCCTCTTGCTGGGAAAGGTATTTGTGGAAGAGAAACCATTGATTTTTATCTTCAGTGCCATGTAAAAAAGATATGCATGGGTTTATTCATGTCTGATGTTAAACCAAAATGATAATTTGGAAGCCATATATTCAGAATGTAAATGACTCATCCTTAGGTGAAACTGACCCTAATTAGATCTAGATCAGCCATCGTTTGACAGAGAGAAAGAAAATTCATTTTCTCTGAAATGTGGTAATGGCTAGGAAACTAGCCCCAGAACCTTAAATTAAAAGCAGGTTTTAACATGCTGGCTCCATTCCTGCCTTCAATATCAGCCTCTGCCTGTTTTAGTTAAATAAATGGTAACAAAAGAAGACAGACTGGGTGACGTTAAATAAAGAGAAATTTAAGAGGGCAATTATAGCATTAAAAGGGGCCAGAGGTGAGGAACTATAAACTTTGTGGAACAAAGTGCAGCATCGCAGTTTCTCCAAAGCTTTGTTCACTGAAACCTTGTTAGTTCTGGTCACGCAAGGCTGTTTGTGAGTGAAGGTGCCTGTCCCCAGCCCAGGGCAGGAGCCTGCTCCCAGCATCGGCCTGGCCACGCTCCCGGTGTGCCACTGCCCTGCACAGGCAAGCGTGAGGGCTGGGATGGGAGGTGGCAAGGGTGGATCCTGGGGTGGTCGGTGGCTCTGCTGGCGTGGCATCTCCCTGAGCAGCATCTTATTCTGCTACTCCATCCCACATTTCATTTCATTTCATTTCATTTCATTTCATTTCATTTCATTTCATTTCATTTCATTTCAGTTTAGTTCAGTTCGGTTCAGTTCATTTCCACAGCATGAATGACTTGCTCTTCTTCCCCAAATTGCCAAACGGCTTTGGAGAAAGGAGTTTGTTGGAGAATGGGCTGTCTCTCCTACCCACAGGTTTTGAAGGATTTGTGTTAAGGAGGTAACAATGAAGGAACAGCCCATCACAGTCACTTAGAGTCCTAAAAGAACAGTTCTGACCACAGTCTCTCGTAATGAAATCAAAGATATCACTGCAAAACCAATTGCTCTAATAACATATGGTGAGCAAAGCTCAGAAGATTAGGAGCTTAATTCATAAAAGCACCCGAGAATGATGCATAAAGGAGAATTGAATTTTAAAAAATCATCTGGGCCTCACTTGCTTTGAAATGTGATGCTTTTGTTATGAATGAGGCTATTTAGGCATCTGTGTTCTGTGTGCATGTGTAGCGAGACATGAGAAGCACACTCATGACCAGAATAGGTCCATAACCTGATGTTCTTGGGTAGTTTGGAGCACAAAAAAACCCCACTTCAATGCTTTCTAAATGTTTACTTGCAGGAGGAATGATGTGGAAAGGTAAAATCTTGTTCATCAGCTGGCTTTTGAGCTGGAGCAGAGTCCTGGTGTGCAGTCATCACTCATCATCACCCTGCGCCTTGCAGGGCCCAGGCAAGCCCAGCTTTCACACATCTTCCTTCTGGAGATTAAACTAAAACATATCCGTACTCTGGAAGCAAAGACTTTTATATCGCACAGCACAGCATAGCTGGATTTCCCTGACTTAGCAAGTCCTGTCAAGGGCCAGGGAAGGCATTCCCAAACAAGCATTCAGAAATTCGGAAGAGTACCAAAAACTCATGAAATATTTAAGATTGCTAACTTTCATATTGTTTGCTTTTGCCTTCCGCTTTCATACTGTTTCGACTGCAAGGTTTCCAGCTTTTGATAACTTCAAGAGATGGAGAAAATAAATATCCTCAATTAATTACATAAATTCAGGATCTGGGTGTTTACAAACAAACCATTAAATAGTGAAAATTACAGTGCTAGCTAAAAGCTGCCAAGAACTTCAAGAATCTAATGCCTAATTCAGGATTGACCTCTATAATATTAACTTAATTTTTTGTTGGGTACTGAGCATGGTAGAAAGGGGGAGAGGGGGAAAAGTGCTCACATTATTATTGATCAGATTTTCAAAATCAGTTCCTATGAAAATTAATTAAGGCACTCTAAATGTCAGTATTTAATTCAAGATTCTGCTCATATGCTAGAGTCTGCGGTGCACGTGCCTGACAAGTAAGACATAACCAGTTTGCTCTGAGATCCTTGAACAAAGAATACCTGCATCAAGGTCTCTTATGAGATCAGGTTCCCTTGCAGTTTTAAGGTAACTTTCACAAATGCAGGACATGTTGAATTTTACAGAACTCCTGCTGGTTTCTGAGTCCTGACACCTTTAGCTATCTGGAGTATTTGCATCTTAAAATATTCTTAGAATGTAGAAGAGCAAATTTTATGGCTCTAATGGCTTGCTGGTGAATTTCAAAGTGGTGTTATCAGCACTGATGCATAGGTCTGGGGAAATGTCCCTTTTCCATCACCCAGGAAAAAAGGAAGGGCAATATGCATTGGATTCTTTAGGAAAAATGAAAATGAAAGTGCTTGTTCCAACTGATGAAGTTTCTTTGAAAGATAAAAAACTCTGTCCTCCCCAATGGCATTACCACGGTGGGAGCACATCACCTCATACCCCTAAGATTTCTCAGGAAATTCCATCTTTTTCCAGGCCACGCTGGTACTTGGAGGGCACTCCTGACATAAGGCAAAAGGGTACATGTTTCAGTTGCCTTGTATAAGGGTTTTGGGTTGTTTGGGGTTTTTTCTTGGTGTGGGGTAGGAGGAGGGAGAAGAGATATTCTTTCAGTTTAAGAGCATTTTCTCGAACTGGTTGCACCATTTAGTCCCATCACATGCTCCAGGTCCTATCTCAGCTCCTAATGAGCCAGGCTCATTAAGCTGGTTCTAGTTCATCCTGCCAACACATTTTGCTGGAACTACCCACACACTTCACTCTGGGCATGCTGTTGAGCACTTTGCCAGATTAAGGCTTTTACTGCTCATGTAAGAACTGATTTAATTAAAGGTATCACATTTTTCATATGTGTATTCCAAGACATAGAGTACAGGTTTTGCAATATTTGCTTGCAAACAACAAAGAATATAATTATCTCTAATAATGAAACCAAAATGATTTGAAAGGCAGGATCTTGTGAGTTGAGGCAATGATCTATACAGTCTTTTACAGCATCTTATACTTTTTATGCTTTAATGGTATGCATCTGCTGCAGAGGGTGATGTTCTCGTGTAGCAAACAACAGGACATTTATTACCAGAAACAAAAGGAATTAAGTCTCTGTTTTTTAGGTATTAAGAGTTCTCCGTGTCCACATCCTGAGAAGGGCAGCCATATCAAGATAATCTCGTTGTTGTTGCTCTGTGTATGTCAGCTTCTCCATGACTAATGTGTCCCATATTCTTATCATCCAAATCTTGACATCAGATGGTTTCTCTTAGAGTGGGATGTGATTAAGCATTGCCGGCACAGAGAGCTCAGAGATCAGCTTGCATGCCTTACTTTGAATGAGTCTGTAACCAGCACGCTGAGAAAAAAGACTTCCTGAGGAGGATCAAAATAGCACCCATACGTAATATGAAACACCAGGTTTTGAGCCTGCAGAGATCTACCTGAGCCCAGAAGAAGGACTGGACCCTGCACGTCCCTGTGAATCCCAGCATTTCGCTTGGACTTGCGGAACTAGTGCTGGAGCTGCCATGCTGCCATCTGTTTACCTTTAAAAAGAACCTGAGGGGTTCAGGATAGGGATGAGTGGTCCATACACCACATGGAGATGAGGAAACAACAAAAGTAATTCACTAAGACCTGGAGACCATCTTGTCTCAGCACGTGTTACTGCATAAAACCTGGCTTAGCCAGAGCCCTCTAAAGTGATTTTTGCCCCATACCTTCCTGGTCAAACACAACAAAAATAAAAACCCACGGCCAACATAGACTTCTTGCTTATAATCAGCCATCTCCTAGGGACCTGAAGAGCAGTGCCACAGCTGTTGAAGATCACGAAAGCCAAAATCTGAGCACCAGCTTCCCCAGCCTGATCGAGTTGTCTCCTCTGGTGCCTCTGTAGGCAGCACCGCTGCTGCTGTGCCCATGTGCATCTGCTCCCTGGCACCAAGAGAGGTTTTGTCTGCAGGTCGCCCAGCATGGGGGGATTCACACCCTGGGTGGCCCCCAGGCTGCTGCTGCTTCTATGGATTCCTTTCCCTCTGAGGCTTCTCACAACTTTGTTGTTTCGTCTCTTCTTTTGTATGTATCTACAGCTTCTCTGGTATGAGATTTTTTTATAGAGAGCAAATCCTATTTGTCAGTGTCCTGACAAAATGACAGTATGGGTTAACTAGAGTGGAGGTTTTTTCTTTACATATAGGATATTTGTTCCACAGGGCTTAGAAAGATGAATGGTTTGATGAGTTTAGCTCAGGTAAATTAATTAAAAACTACTTTTGTTCTTGGAGAAGGTTTTCTCTCTGACACTGATGTCCTTGAGAAAACAAGATGAAGAACTTTTTGATTTGATGTTTTAAACGGAACTTCGTTTATTCTTTAATCAGAAACTTTTTTCACTCAAGAACTTCAAAAAGAAGCGCAGACATTTTCAGAGATTACTCTGAAATTGAGGGTTCCATTAGATGTTAAATCAAAAGTTTCAGATTGAGTCTCTTTATCTTATGTTTTCTTGCTTTTTTATTGCAAATTCTAAAAAATTCCTGTGTTTGTTTGACCTAAAATTATTTTTCTTATCAAGCAGATATTGCCAGTTTCTTGCGCAATATAGGTGTATGTCAGTGCACTGATCAGTGCTGTATAAAAAGTAGTAGTGCTGTACTGATCAGTGTCTGGTGCATACTTCAGTGATGGCTTTGTTGGCTAGACTGTTTCCCACAGAGATGATGATGATTTAGGTTTATCCAATAAAAAACTCCCAGTCATACCCTGTGAAGTGTGGCCCACTGTTATACATCAATATATTGCTACCATATCTACTGAAAGATTTGTTCTGCATATCTTCTTTTTCTATCAAACTTTGACAAAGGTCATAACATAAAGTTCATTGAAGAGGTGTGGGGGTGTGATTCCTTAGCAGCTTGGACAAATCTATTGCTGTAGAGACAAAGGACAATTTTCTCTGGGCTGCTTATGCGGATAGTTTTACTTGAATTGACTGTGTTCTTGGTATACGTGAAAAAGCTTTAACATCTTCTTCAGTGTCCCTCTCCTTTGAAGTAGTATAAAGTGTCTCTGTCCCTTTTCTTAGGCAAATGAGCTTCCTGGGTTCCTTTCAACGTAATTTTTACATAGCGCTTCAGGTATGATGGTTCTGCTGTCTTTAATTACAGTCCCATATAGAATTAACAGTCAGTTATTATCAAATGATGGTATTACCTGTTCTGCCTCTTCCCATTTTTTTTTGATCCAATCCTGCAGTTTGCCTATCCCCACAATGGAGCAGAGTACACCCTGCAGTGAGGCCTTGTATTGCCGTGGCTTTTCCTCTAAAGGCAGTGTTTGCCCACTGTGCCGATGAGAAACTGCCACTCCGAAGAGGTGCATTTGCTTCAGTGTTTGTCTCTTCTTCATAGTTAGGGTTTTCTCTCAGATTTTCCCAGTTGTGTCAGCATGTGTGGTCCAGTGACTTGGCACTGTCACATCCATCCCCTTTCTCTTTTGCTTCTTCCTTGGCTGTCACTGGGTCAGGAGGTCCCGCTTCATGCAGGGAGACCTCAGAAGGACTCCAGTCACTCATGGAGCAGTCAGCCAGCCATGCTGCTGCGTGAGACTCAACTCGGGGCGAGTTAGCTCTGCATCAGCTAAGGAGTCCCCCTCGGGCAGGGAATGTCACAGTGATTTCTGAGCTGGGAATATCTGGGCAAGGTTTGGGGAATGCATTGGGAAAACAATAAGGTTGAAGACTTGCACAAAGTCGGAAAGCACCATGTGGGAGGTACGCATAGCCTGAGCTCAGTCCCTCCACATCCCTGAGATGCCTGACACCCTGTAATTATAGGCTCATAGACATAACTTCCACTCAAAAGTTTCACTGCAACCATAGATCCACAGAGACAGCATCTCATTTTGGTGTAGCCATCCTTAATTTCTTTGACCTAAGCTTCCCAATTGTGTCTTTTGAATTTGGCATTTAATACAATCCATTCTTTTTCTCCATTTCCCAAATAGTCTGTGGAGCCAGACTAATCGCCGCTCATCAAATGCCCATTGTGTTCCCATTTCTCTGTCCCATGGTAACAGACACTTTTATTGTGATTATTCATCTGCTGTTCTTTCATTAATGAAAGATTTAGATTTTGCTGCCATAAGGCCTCTTCAATAGCTTTATATTATGAACACAATTTCAAATAGAAACCTGTTGTTTGGTACCGCCTAGCAGTGACACTGGAGGGTCTTTTCTAGCTTCTTGCTTGGCCAGTGACCATAAGAAATGTCCACTTCAAGGACTGATGATGTCCATTCCCTCTTGACAGGCTAGTTGTCAACCTATTGCAGCCTACGTGCCCCTCAGGAAGGAGCCATAAGGGAAAGGACCATCATTACTTTTTTAGCATGTCTCTTCCTTCCACCATGAACTGTAATATGAAGGTGCTTGGAAAAGTTTCGCACACCTTTGAAGTCCAGCTGAATCCCTCTGCCTGTATGTATTTGCTCTAGCCCATGCCAGATTGGGCATATGTTGCCTAAACTGTCATTGGGTAAGCCTAGTATGTTTCATGAGGAGTATGTTTATCAAGGGAATGCCCATTCTCCTGCATGGAGTCTGGGCTGTCATCACTGCCAGGTCCCTGATGTGTCCCCAGGTGAACTGGAAGTCTTACTCTGCCGAGCAGGCTGCATGCAGATCAACCATCCAGTTTGCATGCAGAACTACTCTCTTTGTCCCAGCCTACTTTTCCCTTTAATTAAGAACAATCCTGTTATCTAGAACCTGGGGAAAATGAAGATACATTTAGCCTTGCATTGAATAAGTGTATTTATGATCATTCTTGGTAGCATAAAATTGTCTTTTCCAGGAAGACTGTCTCCTGGACTGCTTGCTCTCAAGGACTGCCTGTCTTTATAAGTCTCTTTTAGGGTATAAGTATGTGATCTTTCCAGGCACAGAGACCACCATATAGACTGAGTTACGGACTATGCCCTTTGCCTTAGTTTATTTGAGGTCTTTAGTGATAAAAGAAGAGGAAGAAAACCTGTCCTTGTGCTGTGCTCATTTTTATAGATCATAGTCTTCAAAGAAAAACATCTGTTAGTATGCGTGATGATGGCATAGTTTTAATAGGGTGGAAAGTTGTCCTTCTCTTAACTCTTGGAGGTTAAGCTGTCCTTCTCTCAACCCTGAGTCAGTCCTCCACTAAGTTCCTCACTATCTCTTTCACTCCTTCCATTCTGTTCCTTCTTCCCCTCTGCTTTAACCCCTTAGACATGAACTTTTTTACATTGTAGATTAAAAACTAGGTCAAATCCTCCTCAGGAAAAAGGCTCTGTGTTTCTGCTTGTCTCTCTACTTACAGTCATGGAAAGTGATGTAGGAATTGTCTTGCAGCTCTGTCACTCACAGACCACACACCCATAGCACTGAGACCCAGCCAGTCTCATTGTTGTCTGCCTCCTCTTTCTCGGGTTCAAGCCTTTTCTCACACATCTTTTTGCCCTGTCCTTTTAGTTTGATCTTTATTATTGCTTGTATCTCTGTGATTGAGCCTATTTTTCACGGAAGCCCACTCCACCCCTGCGCCCTGTGTGCGAACTGCCTCAGCAGGGAGCTCTTCACAGCTTGACCAGGCACCTCTGGAGCTCAGGACTCCTCAGGAAGCCAAGGATGGCTGTTCTCTGCCTGTAGTACAGCAGCACTTCCAAGACCCCACTGCAGAGCAGGTTCCTCCAGACAACTGTCTTCACAAGATGGTGCCTGCCCAAAACTGCTTCTAATTACAGTGTAAGGCGAAAGACCATAAGAGAAACAGCAGCTTCACAGCACACAAGAAACTAATGAGGTAATACTCAGGGAGTAAACTTATATCGTGAGATAATGAGGCTATAGTAACCTATAATGAGATTATTCCCCAGAGGCTTGTTTTTATAAAAATTCTAATGTGCAGTCCAGATTTTCATCCCACTGCTGGCCAGTCCTGTGTGTTGCTGCTGCTGTCCCCCAGGTCTGAAGGCCTGCAACAGCCCTGTTACTTTTGAGTTTTCAGAGGAGCAGAAAGCATCAAAATGCCTAACTTTGGGCGGGAGATTGTGTTCAGTGTTTGCAGAGGATGGTGCGAACAGCTCCTGGGGTGGACATGAGGAGAGCAGATTCAGCCTGCCTAGCTCAGGTGGTGGAGATGCCTTTCAGAATTCGATCTTTCAGCACAATTCTCATGTTCTAGCAAGTTGTCAGCCTGCTCTTTGAAAAGGCATACGTGTAACTCTGTGAACACAGTCCTTTCTGATCCCTTCACTACTGTGCACTGCTCTGTAAACTCAATACACCGAGCAGAGAGTTCACACAGATAAACCTCTTTTATACTTTTCATCTAGTGCATCATTCTCATTTTATAGCAAAGTCACTTGAATTTGACCTGAGCTGTCACAGCAAGGGAGATTCTGCAAGCTTTGAGGATAATAGATTTGTTTCAGAAAACAAATGAACACTCTTCCCTAAGCCTTGAATTGATGTGATTTGCCCCCAGTAACTGCACTCTTGTGACAGCAGTGTAGCATGTAGAGAAAGCATTTAATATTTTCTAAAATCTGTTAGTCTTTGACTTTTCTCTGAGCTACTCCCTATATATAGAGACATTCATAGCCAGACTAACTGCTCCTTGTTGCCGTTCTTGCTAGAGAAGTGTCAGCCTGGAGACGACTGGAGCATTTCTGAGATAACAGATCTAGCCCTAGTTTTGAACTGTGAATAATATGTGGGGGCTGAACTGCTCCAGATCAAGCAAGAAAATTTAAAAAAACAGGGAGTAAAAAAGCAACATGAGGAAATTCTTGGTTCATTATTAGCATTGGACAGCCTGGCATAGATACTCTGATAGTCTTAAAAAAGAGAACTCTTTGATAACTTAAGTTCTTTATTTTGCTAATTGCAAAAAGGTTACTTCAGTCTAATCAGTTGTTCATAATAACAGATCAAGCATATCATCACATCCTTTATCTACATAAGAATATGCACTAGTTCAGTTCAACCTGGTGCCATGTGTTGCATGAATATTCTGATTTAATTTAAGAACGTATTTCAATTTATTATCAAGCTGCCTTGAGCTCATATACAGTAAACCAGAAAAAGACCTGTCTCAGTAGATTGCTGAGGTAACCACACACTTTCAGGGCAACTTGTCTCACAGGGTGCGGTTCCTCTGGCAGTCTTGTAGACATCTTTATCTGAAGTGGTCACCACAATCTGAGTATCTGGAGCCAGCGAATCTAGGGCACAATTCATTCCATCCTAAAGCAGATGCATAAATGAGATTAGTTGAATTATACCATATGGACATCTCTCCCTCTCTATTGTTCCTGAATGGAGCTAAAGGTGGCGAGCTCGGCCAAAGAGCTCTCTTCTCTGATGCTCTGCACTTGGACGATATAACTTGCTCCAGAGAGGTAACCTGAGCCAGACTGGACACGGGACGCAGCCCCGCGGTGAGGTCTGGGAGGGCGAGTCTGACTCTGCTTCAGGTGCTGGTGGATCTGCGTGGGGCTGCAGAACATAAGGCTTGAAGTATTTAATTATTGCCAGTAAAGGCAGGGACAGCAGTAGCCTCAGAAATGAGAGCAGGAGAGAAAAGGAGCCTAATGCCAAAGTGCAGTGAGGTTATGGGGTACTCAGGATGTTCAGCTGACTGCGGAAAGCATCTCTATGGGCCTCTCACGTTTGCTAGGAAAGAGGGATGGTACAGATAGGAGAAGAGGACAAAGACATGCATGGTCGAAATATGCCGAAGAGTGGATGGAGATAGCTGAACTCACAGGCCAGTGGACTCTGAAATCCCTAGGGAGAGAAATGATGAGGGTTATCAATCATTTTAAAAATGCAATGGCATCTCCAAGGATCAGGAAAACCTAGGGGGCAGCAGGCAGTCACCTTGAGGGACAGCTGTCCTTTGTCTTCTGTCTCAAGACAGACAATGTGAGTGATGGAGTCTGGAGGTGTAGTTAATATTTGAAATTGCTGATAAGAAACCTCAGGTGCCCTCTGCTGTACAGGCCACAGGATGCCTGAAAGTCATCATTCTGTTGATCTTCCTGTTAACTTTTCTGTGCAGTCAAAACTGTGACTTGTCAGAGCAGCAGATCTGCTCCTCTTGCATCCTCTCCCTGGCCTCCTCCAGGGCACACAGGCAGGATAAGGACCCATAGGGCAGAAGAAAGAGGGAGCTGCCTACTTGATATGTCAGCAGTTTAGTCTGTGTCCACAGCTTGCTCATCCCCTATGGGCTCTTCCATGAATGATCCTACAGATACACGGAGCTTTCTTGAATCTTGTAGGTTTTGGAAAGAAATCTATGAGTACAGGTGTTCAGAAGGTAGAAACTCACTTTGTGAAATATTTTCATTTAAGATCTTCGGGTCCTATTTGCTCCTGTTTGCTCCTCTACCCTATGCATATGCTCCTATGCATAAAAATGTAGAAAAGATGATTTCATATGGAATTATCTGATGTTCAGTTCACTACTGACTATTAAAATTTGTGAGATATTCTCCTTGTTATTCTTCCCCTTAAGAAAGAGAAGTGGTAACTCACGAAAAACAGTTTCTTGAAGTGTTTTGATATAATTGAAAAAGCATCATGTGTCACAAATTGGTGACTGTTGCTTTGGTTGTTTTCTGATCTGTTTCTCCCCAGAAAGAACTAGGGATGAACTTGGGAGTAAAATCTCATGGGATATTAACTGTCTTTATGGAACATGTTAGACTGCTTAGTTCCTAAATGTTTGTCATTCTGATTGATCGGGTAGGAAAGCTTCAGGTCACAGAGGCCAGGCCTGGGGTTTGACAGCCATGGCCTGTAGCTAAGCCTAGCTTTGCTGATCCAGTATGCTACAGTCTTGGAGAAGAACATACCTTCCTTGAAATTTTTGGCAAAAGATAAGATGCTAGACTTGGTAGTCTTGCAGGGTGGAGGGCATCCTGTATCTCTCACAGGACAGTGTGAACTCCAGTATGGAACACTGCAGGTGAAAGCAAAAATAAAAAAAATGAGAACCCACAGTGAAAAAATTTTCCAGATTTAATAACTAGGTCTAATTAAGTTCTGGGAGAGCTTTTCAAATTCCAAAGTCTTCTGGGTGTTTAAATTTTTCTGACATCCCCCTATTAT
Organism: Cnemophilus loriae; assembly: GCA_013397755.1. Taxonomy (NCBI): domain Eukaryota; kingdom Metazoa; phylum Chordata; class Aves; order Passeriformes; family Corvidae; genus Cnemophilus; species Cnemophilus loriae. Next base: position 25,569 of record VZTF01002607.1, on the reverse strand, counting down.
CTGAGATATTAAGGTAGTCAAAGCCTGAGAAAAATGTAAGCTATGTCTGCATATTTTGTGTGGTGCTATCAGTTAATCCGAAGGCTTTTGCAAGGAATCTGGTTCTTAGTCTGGGATTTAGAAAAATTACATTAATGTTCCTTTCCCTCCAACTCTACAGCCATTAGATTTAAGTTACAGTCTCTCCCAGCTTGATTGCTACAAGTTCCTGCTCTTGTGTATCTTGGCACTCATTCCTCTCTCAAGAGTCTGCAAAAACGCTGCTGCCCACCTTGCCCCTCTCTCTTGCACTCACTGCACCAGCACCACCCGAAGCAACCCCATGACTGTCCTCTCATGTGACTCAGTCCTGGGTCCTCCATAATCCAGCCACGTATTACTCACCCACATTTTTGGTCTGGATTTCCAGTTCAGACCCTGCTCTTCCTTGATCTCCTGCAGATCTCTGTTTTCTGATGAGATTTTGAAGGAGACTAACTCAGAAAGCACAGTCCTGTGGCACTTGGCTCAGACAATGAGGAAAATCAAAGGTTAGAGGTAGAGGTTGGAGTGCTTCTTATGCCTCAGGAGGAAATTGCTTCTGCCCCTTTTGCTGAACCCACCAGCGATCCAACCAGCTGTGGACCAAAACTGCAGGTTAACGGAAGACCTGAGACCCAGGACCCAGACAGTTCTTAGGGGCATAGCTGTGGTATTTTCTGCAGTGTATAAGAAGGATTAGGCACTGCAAAAAATTAAGGCAGCAAACTGGCCTCCAACTTCAAATCCAGCAGAGCAAGTGCTGCAAATCTAAACCCTTGACACTGGTGCCTTGGCACACGGGTGTGTGATGGAGCTGACATGATGAAGTCTTGTCTCCCTAGAGTTCCTTTCCCAGCCCAGCAATGCAGCTTTGGACAAAATGGTTTGAGGTCTGGGAACAGAGACTCCTTCCACTATTCCCTTATGGGTGCTCAACTCTGGGATCCATCAGCTCTCTGGGACGCAGAGACTAGCCAAACTTGACCCAGTGCATTTTGCTGGTTTGGAGGGGCAGCAGAAAAGCCTTTTAGTACTGATCTACTGAAATAAAGACAAACACTCAAGGCAGGATGTTCCCAACCCAATCCTGCAGTTCCAAACATCACATCTGATGGGTCAAGTGCTAGCCTGTATGTAAACTCTGCAGCAGGTTTATGCTGCAGAGCATTGCAGAGTTCTGGCTGGCAATCCTGCTACCAGAGGGACCTGCTGGGGCTTGCCAGACTCCCGCTTGACCTGGGTACTCTGCACTCTTCTGCATAAAACCCAGACAATGGAAGTTGAATGTGAAAGTGCATCCTGATATGTCCTAGTGAGCTGGAGGGTAAACCCAGGTTCCTCCTAAGAGTCACCTGCGGTAAATGGCAGAGGAGAGCATGGAGAAAAGAGATGCAAAGAAGGGAAAGTGAAAAATACAAGAAAGATCAGCCAGGATGAATGTCAGTAAGGGACAGAAAAGATACAAGAGAAATGGCCTTCTGAACTCTCAGAAGTGTTACTAAGAAAAAGGAAAAAGAAAAATTCAAAAAATAACAATGTTTGGGATTTTTTGTACTATCAAAGAGGTACTAAAGTGGCCAGATTACAGAGAAGGATTAAAGGCCAAGGTCAAGAACCCATTCTAAACCTATCATGACAACAGCTGGCAAGGGACTCTAGGAAAGGAGAGGAATTGTTTAAAGGTCCTTGGAGTAGCTGGGAATTAGGAGATGAAGCTGAACATCAGCTTGCTCATGACTGATTCAGATTCCCTTGAGTCACTGCTTCTGTCGATGAATCCAAGCCTCCGTGGTTGAAGAGCTGTACCAAGGAAAGGACATCCTCTTCTGGGAAAGGCTGACAACAGACAGCAGTGATGAGTGCCTTAGGCAGGGACTTGAGCTAACCTGCCCAGCAGGTTATCACATCCTGCCAAATTGTGCTAAATGTAAAAAGCCTGTACCAGGCTCTCCTCCTCTAAAGAGCTCCCACAGGGAAAGGGGACAGGGTGTGTTTGCAGCAGGGAACTTCTGTCTGGTTGTCATGGCAATATACCATGCTGGTATCTAACATTTTCTAAAGCAATATATGAAAAAAAAAAAGGAAGAAGTAATAGGATTAGCTGGCTAGTTACATTGCTGAGGCCTGAATGTGATTAGTAATTCAAACTCATTCTATTTCTGTATGAAGTTGTTAGACTGGAGGTCACTTTTCACAGATGAGAGATGGTGCTCGTCATTCTAGGAGCTGGTAATTCTGTATGTCTAGTTTGATGTGTGCTAGCAATACCTCCTGAAATTAGAGAGGCTTTCTGTTGTGGTCCCAAAGGTTGCATTTACTGCTGGTCTCTTCTTTACTGCAAACAAAGTTGCTTGACGTAATTATGTGGAAAGATCAAATTGTTCCATGTTTTAATAGCACTTAATAAGGAGACTTTTTTCATCACAGGCTAGAATTCTACTTGATTTAGTGATCCAAAGTGTATAAATATGAGCCCTCTAAACCTAATTTAACACAGGTTGCAGTTGCACATGCAGAGTATTTCTGACTGTTTGAGGGAGAATCAAAAGCTAAAATGAAAGCAGTCTTTAAGTGTTGTTTTATGAACTAAATATATCTATTAAGGGGTCTACTTTGACCAGGCAGATTTGATGAATGCAATATAATATAATATGTAACGTTTCTTGGTATTTCCCTATTTCAAGATATATCATATAATCATTGTAGTCATGCAGCCTATGACATCAGAGACGCAATCCAAGCGTGTTCCTTCAGCAGTAGCTTGACATGAAGTGCTTTTGAGAGAGACAGTCTGCCAAAGGAAAAATATGCTGAAGGTTGTCCAACCTTTCACAAGAGGATACCAAAATATTCATAAAGTATGTGGTCCTAGAGAAGCTGCAGCAGCCTTAGCAGTTTGAGAAGAGGTATCACTGCAAATGGGTATAAAAACACAAACACAGTGTTTGGCATTCAAAGACATGTTTTGAACTTGTATTACTTGTACACATTTTGTTCCCTGATTTCAACACCAAAACAGGCTGCCACAGGGTTTGGAGCCCTTAGGGACATTTGAGTGGCTGTCGGGCTATATTGGCAATGCTTGCTGTGACAGCCACATGTTCAGCACCATGACAACCTATTTCTGGAGTATCAAACCAGAGTGCGTGAGTTCAAAAAATGTACCAGGACTTAGGAAACAGGATGGTGCTGTGCTAAGATTAGGCAAAGGCTGAACAAAAAGGTACCAGCAAGTGCAGAAGCCAAAGAGCTCCCAGGGTGCCTCCCGCTGAGGGATCACTGGTGGAATTTTCTGTGCAATCATTACTGCTTTGCTCTTCCTAAATCAGTTTCAAGTCTCTTCATAGTCAACCATGCTATTTGTTTGTTTATCTATAGGCTCTTGCAGCTCTGAAAATCGTCCTTTCCCCCTCCCAAGAGTGGGATGAAAAAGACAGGGTGGGCACCATGCAGTTAGATGACCCACAGGATCTGGGGGAGCACAGCATTCCAGCCAATCAGGATCTTTTGGGAGCTGCTGCAGGAGCCAGAACCACATGGAAACCTGTCCCAGGAGCAAGAACTCAGAGCCTGCATGTGCCTCAGGGGCAGCTTGGCCAGGTGTGCTCACTGAAATGAAGCACTAACCTGTCCTGATGGAGCGGGAAAGGGTGCCCAAGAGATGTCACTCGCAGTCACAGGCAGCAAATGGGACAGCACCTTGTCACATCCCTCAGCCTGTACTCCAAGTCATCTTGATCTCCACCTGTGGTCACCCCTCAGGTCATTCTGCCTCCAATTGCATGGCATTTGTGCCCGGTCCCAGCCTGTGCCTTCTACCAACCTGCAACCCAGAGGATTCCGGGGTATCCCAGCACACCTTTTACCACTGAATTGACAGTAACAAGGTACATCACTTGAATTTTGGCCATGGAGTATTGATTGCTTGAAACAGTGAAGGAAGGTTTTCATCAGTTCCCTGAGCAGTGATGAACAGAATTATGCATTTGTTTAACAATCAGTCATGCATGAGATGTAACAATTTCTAGTTCCTGTTTTTCGTCTATCTTCCTGTTTTTAAAAAGTATTCAATAAAAAGAAAATATTGCTCAAAGGAAGGATTTAATTATAACTACCTTTTGATTGCCTCAGCTAGAGTGCATAAAACTGCATTTTACGCTCTGATGTTGATCAAATTTTTGGGTACTAGTGCAGATACTTTGATATTATTCCAAAGTAAGTGAGTGAGTATTAAAGAAATTAGTCTTGGTCTATAGTTTTATAGATCAGAGCAGGATTATTTCAATTTAAATAATTGCATAGTTGATATAGTTGCAGAAACTACATGCTCAAAAAAACCCCCAGCTTTGTTCAAACAAGCATTTTATTTGACCCAATATGAGACATTTCATTTACTTTTCATGAGATAAGACCTTTTAAAAATAGTTTTGCTGGCTTCCAAAATGAGTTTTTGAAAGAAAAATGCTGTTTCGTTTTAATTGCATCAGAACAAAAAGATTTTACTTTTCTGATCTTCTCTCTCTAATCTCCATTTCTGTTCAAACTTATGAATTTCGTTTTATCCCAATTCGAAATTGGATTTAAAAACAGAAATCTGCCATCTGGCCAAACCCATGACAGATTTTTACTTTAGTGTCCCATTATTCTAGTGACAGGCCTTGAACCATGCTATTGGGGAGAAGGAGAGAGGAAGGAAGTCCGTAAGAAATAGAGGATAATTGAATGTCAGGTATTTTTCACAGTATCCCAGACAATACAACTAAAGACACACTGAATATAAAATCCCTACCAACTAGATCGTAATAAATTCACTGTTGTGGCTTGCTGTGTCTTGCCTCCACACCAGAAATCTCTGTAGAAGCTTAATTATTTTACCAAAAGTGGCAGAACAAGACATTGGAATTTTTAACAGAAATGGAAGGCACTGCAGCCATAAAGAAAGTATTCATCCCCTAGATTTAGACCGTACTATATCCAGAGAAATATGGCGGTATTAAAGGTGAGGTGTTTGTGACTCGCAGCAGCAAGATTGATACTTCTGCAGAGGACCTTCCTTTATTGAATTGCATGGGCTAACAGTTCATGCTGTGAGAATGTAAATCCCATCATTCAATAATTAATTAAAAGCAGCATTTGATTCTAAATCTGAGATCTGGGTGTCCAAAGAAAAAGAAAACAAACAACAAAATGGGGGACTATAGGATAGATCTCCAACAAAACGAACAAATTTCCAGAATACTGGAAAGATCCTCTGATTTTCTAATGCTAACTGCATAATGCACATTGCTGCTTTAAATTCAGGCTCATCATCGTGTGACACAGATAGAAGTAACACCTTAACTTCAAACTTGTGTCGCTTCAACAATCACGACCTTGTTTTGCATTGCAATGTTACAACCTTTTAGCAGATGTTGCTGAGAGATATTTGACCAGAGGAGGGGAATAGCCAAACATTTTTGCGTCGTTGAGGATTTGGAGGCTTTTTGGGCCGGGCGATGGCCACGGGAGGTGGATATTGCTGCTAAGTATTTAATAGGTTATATGTAGGTATAAGCTCTCTGTGTGATTGGATGCACATCTTATGTTAATTAACACTGGTGGATAAATGCTGGGCAATGTTTATGGTTGGAGCCAGTGGCAGGCATGTGCCTAGCAGTGTGCCGAACTGGGGCCTCGCACAGGACTGCAGGGCACTGGAGGTTCTCTCTTCTGCAGGGAAAGTGAGTGGTATTTGTCCCTGGAGAAAGGAGGACATTTACCCTGCTAAACTCCAGACCTTTGATCCAGGAGATTTCTGCGTAGGGTACAGAGAGCTGACTTCCAGCTTCCCCAGGTTTTCTTCCATCCTCATGGATGTTGTTGGGACATCAGCAGGTGGGGCTTTTAAACACAGCACCCATGTTACCTCCTGCAGTCAGGAGATACATTCTTTAAAGCTGTGGCTTATTTATGGTGGTGTTGGTGCTTGCATAATGCCCATATTCCTCACCTCCTGCAGCCACTGCACAAAGTCGTTCCTTCTCTTTCCCTCAGACCACAAGCACATTAGAAGGTTACGTTCTGCGCTCACAAGTTTTGTCTTACTTCTGCTTTCTCTATTCACCATATTGTCTCCCAAACTTGCTGGATTTCCCCACAAAAATTTTCCCACAAAATCCATTCTCCTGATGCTCCACTGCTGCCACCAGCCTTTTTCTGTGCCATGTTTCCACCTACCTTTAGTGCTGCCCTTTCCCAGCAGCTTTCCCATGCTGCCCATCTGCTGAGCCTGATGCTGCATCCCAGATCCTGACATTTAGCCCACATGGGACTGTGGCTTGGGCCATTCTCATGGGACACAGGGAGGTCTCTATTGGTAACGCGCATGCCTTGCATGAGGCACTTGGCTGTATGTACAGACGAACATGTCACTTTCACTCCTTGTCACAAACAGGACTTTCCTCAAGTCACTATCAAAAACCATGGAGTGTGAGAAGGGCTGCTCTATTTTACTGGTTTCTGTTTTTCATGGCTGCTGTACTCCCTCCCCACCCCAGTGTCTATGTGCTGGGCTTGCCTGTGCTATGTCATGCGACCGAACTTTGCCACGTGCTGGTCAGCATCTTTCATCCTTCCCCTCAGGAGAAAGAGCAGTTGTGAGTGTGTATGTGTGTTCATGCTTCTTGTGACTACCTCTGGCTCAATATGCATGTTAGGTCAAAGAAATGCACCTTCACCAAAAGCAGGAGAGGTGATGGGTTATGAGAGGCTTTGTGAGTTTGTTCTGCTAAAGCTTGCTCCTGAGGAAGTTCTGCTTCACACAGAGACGTATAGAAAGTTAACCGCGCAAATAAAATGGTATTTACCAGAGTCCTCAGCTGGAGCTTGGGGTCCCTACACCCAGGACCATATATATGACTTGACAGCCAGCAAACAGAGAAAGTAATGTTTGTGCTTGAGTTTACAGTAGCTCATGCTAGTTGCTGCTAGCCAAAATTTCCAAGCAGCTGAAGACTTCATGGCCACGTATGTTGTGCTGCCACAGTGCAAGTAGGAGACTTGACAGGTTCAATCACCACTAGGTTAAGATTTGTCAGGTTGATGATTCCTGGCAGATAACAGGATGACCATCTCATAGGTGAACAGAGACAGGGGAAAGCACGGATATTTCCACATGAAATCTTTGTGTATGAAATGAACTAAAAAACTCCAAATGAAATTAAATGAACCCACAAGCAGCACAAAATGTGTGGACTCAAAGTGAAGACTGAAGACTCTTATCTGCCAACATGTACATTCACATTCAGCTCTAGAAAGCCCTTTTCCTTGCCTGTGCTGATTTTGTTCCAGATTGGGATCATCCTGCTGGTTATGATCCATATATGGCAGTGGATTGGAAGGACTTTCTGCAATCTACATGTTGTTGACATTTGATTCATGCCTGCTAGGGCATTCCCCCAAGAGGAAGTCTTTTGGTTAATTTCTATTGCAATGTCTTGAGGGGATTTTCCTTTCTGTGAGCTCATCAGACCTCACAGCAAAACACAGCCAAATATGTTTGGCATTTGGCTCAGACAAACCGTGAAAACCGGTGAGCGAGGACGAGGTGAAGCTCTGCCAGTGAATCAGCAGCGGTGCTCTGTGCTGGCCCATCAGTGAGTGAGCACACACAGGATCATGGAATAGTTTAGTCTGGAAAAGACCCTTGAGACTGTTGAGTCCAACCGTTAACCCAGCACTGCCCAGCCCACCACTAAACCACGTCCCTAAGTGCCATGAATACACATCTTTTAGCTACATCCAAGGATAGTGACTCCACCATTTCCCTTGGCAGCCTGTGCCAGTGCTTGATAGTGCTTTCAGTGAAGAATTTTTTCCTAGTATCCAATTGCAACCTCTCTGGCACACATAAATGTGCATGAGCACTTAAATACATGCAAATGTGGAGAGATAGAATCATAGAATCGTAGAATTGTTAAGGCTAGAAAAGACTTAATTATTTTTTTGCCTGTATGGAACCCTGTACTTACTGCCTTGCAGTACTGCTGGAGATGCTGCTGGATGCCTAACAGTGAGCTGGCAGGAACAACAAATGTACAGAAAATTGGGTGATATTTGAAAAAGGTCTGGTTTCCCAGGTTATATGGTCTTTAGACTCAGCCATTATGTATTTTTGCTAAGTCCCAGAATATTTGTTTGAAAGATCATCAAAAAACTCCTGACAATTTGTGCACAATCAGACTTGGGCTCTTTGGCATGTGTTGCCTGAGTGCATTGTTTCTTTGTCTGGTCTTTGATACTAGGCTTGTAATATGGCACTGGCCGAAGACATTGGAAGCCCTCAGTCTTGTCTCCACAAAAAGAGTTGTGCACAAACTAAGGAGTTAACAGATTGTGGAGCTTCTCTGTAACAGATTTAGAAAAGCAGAAACCAAGGTTATTTACTGTTCCCACACTCAGAGCAGTTTTAAATTGCTACGTTAACTAGTTATTCCTGAAAGAAATTTTCTGTGCACCAACGTATTCTTTGTGGTTGAAGCAAAAATTGCTTGCAGACAGAGCAATGTTTCTTGCAAAGGAAAACTTCAGACAATGGAATACTTTAAAATTCAGCTGCGAGGTCTGTTAGCTTCTTTCTGGCTGGGGGTTAATTTGATCTATATATTTTCCACAGACAGATAAAAGAAATGTTTCATTTGCTAAGTGACATTGCCATGGATATATGACGTAAAGTAGAACATATTCAAAAATTGCTCTTAGTTCTATTGCAGTTACTGCTAATGGCACTGAGGTGTAGTGTAAGCATACTGCAAGCCAAATTCTGATGTCAATTACATCAGTGTAAACAAGATTAGAAATTGGCCCAAGCCTATGGGTTTAAACATGACTGTCTTGAACTTCATTTTCAGGACAGATAATGTTTTCAAGGAAAACAATGCACTTGTTAATTTTAGCAGACTTTTCTCAACACATTTTGGCAACAGTTCTAATATATTCCTAGCACTTGGCTTTATTTTACTGTTCATTATATTGCCTGAGCAGCAGCACGAATCAGCCTGTCAGATGAGATACTTCAATGACCAAAACACAGGTTTGAAGGCTGGGGAACAATAAGGAGAGAAATGTAAACAACTGTCATTAGGTGTGGATTTCATATTTTGTGAATGACATATTTTCCTCTCTGGTAGGTCTGGACCTGGTCTGCTTCTATCCCATCTGCTATTCAGCACTTAGGCTGCTTATTATTAATTGCAGAAATCCGTAACATATTTCAAAGAGATCAATGGTATTGGAAAACTTGCCATCATGCAGGAGCAGAACAGTCCAACAAGATAAGAATGAATTTGTTTTCTCTGTCCACTGTAATCTTTTTGGATACTCTAAGAATGACATTTCTTTGACCTCTTGAGTAACTTACATACTTGAAGAAAAGTAATACCGTTTGTCCTGCATATGAAATATCTTGATACAAACCTGAATATGTCCCAAGGAAAAATAATTAGGACGGCAAAAGTCTCAGACAAGCTTTTAGCAACACTTATGCCTTCCTTCTGAGACTTGGTGAGAGGCTTCAGTGATGGCCTTTAATAAAGGCATCGTTGCTCCTATGAATGTTACTGAGCTAACCCAAGATACAGGTCAAAGATGTGGACATAAACGTTCTTTCCAGACAAGAAGAGAATTTATAATGTGCAATTTTCAAATGAAAAGGAGCAATCAAGTTGTCCTCATAGAAGATCTTAAAAAATTACCAGCAAGTGTTCCAGTCCAAACCAAGTCAACTAAGAGTAAGGAACTAGCTAAGGAACACAAGCATGCAGGTAAACATGTGAAAGATCTAGTCGCTAATGAAAAACATTTACTCCCTCACTGTCTGGATTGTGTGCTGATCCTCCATTCACTTTTTTTTTAAAAGAAAAAAGCATTTTCTGTGCTATAATTTACAACAGCTGGAACAAATTTGTGTGTGTGTATACGTGCATGTGTGTATGTGCACAAAAAGAACATTAACAATGTGAAACAAAAGAAAGACAAAAGACAGAAGAACATTACCAATGTGAAAAGGAAAAGGATGGGCACTGTTTTTGAAACTTGGCTCCAAAGGGGATATATAATGATATGAGAAAGATTAAGTAAGTGGAGGAAGCTGGGGGATCTTCTAGACCCAAGCTGTTGCAACATGGGTGGGCTCAGCAGGGTCTCGGCACATCCTGTGTTACCAGTGATACAGTGACCCTGGTTCAGAGATTTCACAGCACTGTGGAGCGAGAGGGTGGGTGCACTCATTGCAAAAGTTTTTTTAGCCAAAAGCATTCTGGGCTGAGGCCTGGCCAGCAACTGATAGCTGTGCACAGTAATTTCAATCTCTTTTATGTAAACATAATGAGGCATTGTTTATCATTTTCCTGAAAGTTTTGGAGTTGAGATATTGGGGAAAACAAAGAAAGAGACACTTTGCGAGCTCTCTGAGCAGTAAATGGCTCCCTTTGGCATGCTCTGACAGGCCATTTCACTTTAGCTTTGCTGAATCAGCTTAATGGGGAAAACTCAAAACTCATTGCCAAACTCTTATGGCAATTTCTCTTTACCACATTGGTCATAAACAGATGTTGTTATCCTCCGTACTGGGAACCAAATATTCCTTGGGGCAGGTTTCTGTAGGATGTACTACACAGAGTAATGCAGATTACTCTAAAATTAGGGAAAGGCTGAGAGTTAGGCATGTACACAGTGGACGTGAGCATTTGAGCTTGTCACATGGAACACACAGATTCTACTGAAATCTTATGTGTGTGACATCAGCCAATGTGACTCAAAACACATCACCACCTATGCTGCATCAAATGCAACTCTGGAGGGGTGGGGCAATGGCGATGGTTGTTTCTCATATTTTTATCTCATAAAATGCCCTAAGTGAAAGCAGGATATACGAATTAACCATCTTCCTTCTACAAGGCTGCTGCAGCAGAATGACACAACCAGGCCATTTGTATGAGTTATACACTGGCTTCCATGGGAGGAGGTGCACCAAGCAGCTCAAAGCCTGGCAGAATTAGCCTTCCAAAGGGGCGTAGCCTGACTCCCATTTCCAGCCCAAGAGGAAGGCAGAGGTTGTATTCAAGGTCTTAGCATTGGCCTTTTGCTGCTGGATGTGATACTGATGCCCACAAATGTTCCTTGGGACAGGTTCAGCTTTTATTACGGCAATTCACATTGGAGAAAAACACACATTTTTTCAAGCATGATATTTTGAATTGCATACAGAAAAGCCCTATCCAGTATTCAGAAAAGTATGTAATTATGCTATTTTACATATCATAATTCTTTTAATGCAATCAAACACTGTGCTTGCATTTTATAACAAAATTGCTCATGGAGCACTATAAACCTCAGAAATTGCAGCAGCCACCAGAAAACACATGTGAAAAATTGTTTTTAGAGGGACAATCTTCTCATGATTATACATTACAGCTGTGGAGATCAACTCCCCATGAAACGAGTATGTCCAGACTTTTGACTAAGAAGAACCTTGGAACAAAGTTTTTGATCTCTTCCTGCCTGCTAAGCTTTTGAAAAAAATCACCATCAGAACTGTCTGGGCCACCTACATCCTTCCTGCAACTCTCATAGGTGTGAACTGGAGTACAGCTTACTTCTCTTATACATTTCCCACTCTCACTGCAGCAGGCTGCTCCTTGAACAAAATCCCAGCAGACCTTCATCCCTGAACTATCCTGTCCTTGTCTAGAGATCAGGTAGCAAACTTCTACCCTTTGAAAGAAATGGTGGCTGGAGACATGCCCAAGGCACTGTCCCTGGTGGGTAAATCTCCCACAGTATTATCTGCAACATACCTAGTTGGAATACCAAGGGAAACTCCCTGTCCAGCCACCCAGGAGCCACTCTGGCAGTCACACTCACACCACCTAAGGTGGGATTGAGGCCCCTTCACAGCGACACACACCACAGTCACACAGTGAGACCAGGTTTCCCGACTGGCTCGGCCTCAGGTTTTCCATAGCAGGGTCTCACATCTCCCAGTCCTTAGAATAATAATTTAATCTTGGTGCAACAACTAAATAACAAAATAACCGTTTGAGCTGGATGCCTCCAGACAGGGAAGTTTCCTTAACAAGGACATCCACAATGTGGGGCATCTTTCTGCTTGGTTCTTTGCAATTCAGGGATTAGAGCAAGGCTCAGCACAGAGACAGCCCAGTACCGAAGGACAAATTTCTAGTTTTCAGGCACTGGGGTGGCTGCACAAGGCTGAACCTTGGTTGACTTTGCTGCATCCTTTGAAGTTATCAGTTTGCCTGAGCAGAGGATGATGGAAGGCAAAGCATACCCTGACCACAGGACACCTCAGCTCTGCTGTGCAGACAGGCTACATCGAGGCATGAACTGGATCCTCCAAAATCTTTAACATGTCCTCTTGCCCTTCCTGACCAGTAACTCCCCTCACCTTCAATCAGACCCCCTTTGTCATTCATTTTGCCAGCTTTGTATCAATTGCCCCCATGTCCAAAAGAGCTGTTTCCAGCAGAAAACCCATAATGTGGATCACGGGTTTTGATTAATATATCCTTACATACTTTATGCCTGAATGCATGCCCTAATTTATGAGTAACAACAAGGATGTATTCTCCAAAGAAAGTAATACTTGCCTAAATTGTTCTCTTGACGTAAACCTGTAATTTAAAAATTATATATATTTAGAGTGCAAGTCAAAACAGGAAGTTTTGCATTCCCAAAGCGGATAAAGATATTTCTGAACCTAAATATCTAGTCATACAAAATTACCATGAAATGTCTCTCCCTTCCCTGCCTAAAAAAACCCACCCTTTACCAAATAAGCCTGCTATTTATGGGAGCACTTTGCTGTACAGGCGACTTTGTTCTCACAGTCTCTTTCAATGGAGAGACTGGGGATTTTCACAGTCACTGTCCAAAGAGGATTTTGCCACTGGAAAGTGAAAGCATATCCACTGAAAGCAAAGCAAATCTGGCACTGGCAAACCATTTATAAAAGTTCAGATAAGAAAGAATGTATCAGGGAAAATCAATTCAGAGCAGAGAACTGAGCACCCAGTGAGAGATACACTAAATGCAGAATTTTGCATCTTAGCTAACACTGATCATCCGCCATGGGGGCTAGTCATAGTGGAACCAGTCTCTCCATTAGCTCTAAGTCGGCTGGCACAGCTGGTTTGGCTGCTGACAGACATGTGGCAAGGATCAGGGTTGGGTGCTGTGATGCTGCCGCAAGAGTGAATCTGAACATCAGCTGAGAAACATTAACAGCAAAATAAAACGCGTCATAAACAGTGGGGAGGCAAAAAGATTAAATTAGGGCAGGGATCAGTTGATAGGGACACGGTTGGTATGCTGTCTGACTCCTTACTTCCACTCGGGGAGCCTCTGTGCAATCAACCCCTTCAGCGGGCAGGAATTGTGCCTGCACAGATTGCGACACAGAGCTGCAGGAATCACTCCTCTCTTTCATCATGGAGTTGTCTGCCTGCAGCAGTTGCCACCAAACCAAAGTAGTCTGACTCTAAAAGCATTTAGGAATTCACAAAGAAGCAAAATCTACATGGATGCATGTAGGTCTACACACGCACGCATATATGTATATATTACATGTTTTATTTATAAGTCAAGATTTTGCATAGGAACTGGTTGAACAGATGTTAAAGCAAGACCTCACAAAAACCTCACAAAACGTGTTCCAACAGAAAAGAGTGAGTCTGGCAGGATAGCAACTAGAGACACTGGAACTCCAGTTTTGCTAAAGACCTAAATCCCAATGTAATTTCTGATTCACAACATTCAGATACATAATAGCTGAAGTAGTGACTCAGAAGACACAGATCCGTTGCCTCAGTGCTCTTTTCATTATTTTATGAGGCACAAATTAGCACAGAACTTTAACCCATAATTAATTCCTTGGCAAATCCATATTATTATTGTACTATTCTGTGCAATTGCAAAGCAGTAGATTTCTTTTGCATTGTATTTCTACATTTACTTCAGGCAGTGTTGCATGACTACAAGTTATTTTTTGGGTAGGTATCCTGGAGGGATCACCTAGTTGAGCTCCCTTCATTTCCCAGCAGTTCTGGACACATTTCTCCCTGCAAAGACAAAGTAAGGGAGATGACTTGATCCACGACCTGCCTTGGCAACTATTTCCCATAACTTCAGTCATCATACCTTGCTCTAGGCTAAAGGGATAGCATGACAATAAAACACCAAAGAAATCCTATAGCACTACTGCCACTGCTGTAAGTGCAGGTGAAATATCCATAGGTGATCAAAAGGTGGGCTGTGCAATTCTACAGCAGTATGCTCTTTAAGTAGTTAAATTTTATATGTAACCCTGCATCTATCAGGAAGGCCCCTGAAGCCATACAATATTTTGTATATAATTATCTGGTTGTCAGAGTACACACATGTCTGTTTGCTCTCCAAAACACTGTTGTAAAAAGTACTAAACCTCCTCATCTGTTCAGAGCTGCAGAGAAGATCTCAAGAATGCCTAATGCCAGCATCTGCTCTGCAGTTTGATTGGGCTTTGGTGAAACAGGTTTAGTCAAGTATGCTGTACTTCTGTGGCCTTGGATACACCTTGGATAAAGGTGCCTTAGACCAACCTAAAGCAATCTCCTCTTTTCTAGACACAGCTTCAATTAGTTCAATAAATGTTTAACCAAGACCAGGCTAGTGCTGTCACATTGCCTAAGGAAAGCACCACCAGTCCTTTCAGCAGCCAATTTCTCCATGAAACACACAGCTTGGTGTTCACTGTTTCCTTTCAATGTATATTGTTAGAAGAATACATTGTATTTGAAGTTTCCTGCCTTCCTAACCAAGGTGATTCATCCAATTGTGCATAATAATTTTCTTTATTTCATGTAAGTCAACAGTACTTTGCTAACAGAAGTTACAGCATGTCTTCAGCATGTACTAGAAAGTAACCAGAGGAACGCCAGAAAAATAACAGAAATTACTTCAGGCACTTTATTCAGTTGGTTTTCACTTAAAAAAAAAAGCTTACACCCTTGTCTGATGGTTTTACAGTCCATTGCACAATAACCTGTTATTACGTGATTTTTTTATCACACTCACCTAAGGCAATATGAGCTCTTATAATTGAAGTAAAATATTGAAACAGAATTTTCTACCAACTACACCATTATGAGTGATACTGATCTACAACATCCTGCTCCTACTTTATTTATAGGGGACAATAATAAAATATTCCTACTAACTCGATTGCTTTATGTCATGGAACAGAAATGCCAAAATCAAGGTCAAGAGTATGTCAGTGGTTTAATTTCCCTAGTGCTAACCCACAGTAAAATTTCTCAGGATATAGTCTGCTGGTCTCCTGCAAGTCATTATGTATTTAATTTTCTCCCTGTAAAGTGCTTTTCTTGAATGCAAAGTCTGTGTATTCTAGAGGTAAATACATTAAGATAAAAGGTTCAAAGAGTCTTTTTCTAAAGACATCTTATAATGTCTCATAAACTTCCTTATGAAATTCCAGTGCAAACTCCAACCACGCTGTCTTCAAAAGAATTCTCAGTGCATTTTCTTTATTTGCAGAAAGGAAGGAAGGAAAATTAAAGGAGAGGGGGAGGTGGAAACTGCGGTCAATGTTATGACCCTGCAGATTGCCAGAGTCAGACACCCTGGATCCTCAGAGTGAAAAAGACCTATCAGTCAGGGCACTGCATGGGAATTTGCTTGTATCTACTTGCCTTGGCTTCCAAGGCCTTCAGAGCATCTCATCTCTCAAATGCCACTGCTGCCAACTCCCCCAGCATGCAGCAAAGCCCAAGCACATTTTCTGCCAGCGAGTTCTTGTTGTCTCCTGGGTAGCGAGGAACCCCCACTAGAAACAGCCCAAAGCTAACCTCTCTCAAATCACGCCTCTACCAGCACAACTCACCTAAAATTACACTGGTGAGCTGCCATTACTAGCTGACATGCCTCCCAAACCTGTCCCACTGGTTTCTCTTGCCACCTCCCAATCTCCTTGTTTTATCTACCCATTATTCTGTTTTATAGCACGGGCTGCTTGGGGCAAGGACCGCCTTCACAGTGCCTGCACACCTCCTAAAGCCCTGGGATGGGGTGCTCCAAACTGCCAGTGCCCTAGATGTTCTAATAAATAATAATGTAGTCACAGGCGGAAGTCTCACTTCTCTACATTACACAAAGTGGTAGGAAAGATGACGTAGATAAAGAATTCTGCAGCAACCATCTTAACATGCAGTTTGGCTTTGTCTCTCTTCCAAGACTCCACCACAGAATTTTTGTCAGACTGCAGGCAGCTCTGCTGCACAAAAGCACACCCACAGCCCCACTCCAGCAGGCTTGATGGTGCTGCAGAGCCCAGTAAAGGGGCAAAATAATCCTTGCTACGCTTATGGTCACTCTTAGGCTGGTTGTCATGCTCCCTGTGGCTGACTCCCATTTCAGGAAGGTTATGCTTTCCTCTCTAGCACCACTGGGTCCAGAGTTTCTGCTGAGGGCTGTCCCTTGTCTATGATGCAAACATTGCTCTATGAAGCCCTGCTCAAACATGCACCCAAGGCTCAGATGGGTCCCAGTCTTTACGGTGCTGTTGGTCATGCTGTGACTGGGCACTAGAGAATATGGCTTATCTGCATGCAGATTTTGTCTTGAGAAAATAGGTCTTACAAATTCATGATCTGCCTCTGAGCATGACAAACAAAGTCTACAGTTGAAAGGAAGAGCTCAGAAAATCATAGCCAAGATTTATGGGAAATCATAGAAAAAACGCCTGAAAGAAAGCATGTTATTGTTGCTAGCATTTGTGCTGTTTGCTTGGCCATGTCACACTGGCCCAAACCAGCTCAAAAACAAAAACAGACCCAAAACAGGTTGTTCTCTAAAAGAAAGGCAAGATGTGCTGGGGGTAGAAAGGGTGATAATCGGGTGCTCCGTAAGGAACTTGGCAACAGAAGTGCTACACCTCTGCTTTTCTAGTGCTCCCAGCAAAGAAGAAAAAGGGGCTTACACTACCAGGCCGAGTGTAACTGGGAGATTTTTGACTTTTTGCATGGTTATTTAAATGCATTTTTCATTGTGCAAACACAGATACAACAGCTGGGAGAGAAAATTATATGAGACTGCATCATATCACAGAATTATAGGATGGTTTGGGTTGGAAGGGACCATTAAAGGTCATCTGGTACAATCCCCCTGCAATATAAGCAGAGACATCTGACCTAAAGACGACCATAAGAAGATCTGACCTATGTCAGAGCCTGACCAAGAGACTGAAGTAAACTGGACATTAGCTATAGAGGACATTCTCAAGGATGAACACATGGAGCTGTGGATTATTTGAGGGAATGTAAATGGGAACAGGCAATGTGAGATCAGACTGTATGTATACAGAAATCCACAATGGAGACCAAGTCCTCCTCTGAATATACACAATCCAACCATAGAGCATTAGCGCTGGGTAGCTCTGGTGGGGACAAGTCAGGCAGGGAGGGCAATACTCTTCCGAGCAGTACGGGAATCTTTCCCCTCACACTGGGTCACAGTGGACCCTGCTGTTTAGAACAGGCTGGGATAACTTCTCACTGCCTTTCGGGTTATAAGAAGGACTTGGTCTTGTGCTTGCTTCTCCCGCATCTGAGAGCTGGTTGCTAAATTGTCTCAGCCACTAACCCATTTGCACACAGGGCTTGCACTGCTGATGTTCTACAGACCACCAGCAGCCCATGGAGGACATCCAGGTGCACCTCCAACAGGCACAACTGTATTTACTGGGCTACCAGTCTCTTCTTGCCACTGAAAGGCATCTAAGAGTTGAACATTTATGTGCTCCAGACTGTGAGAAAATTACGCCAAAGCGACCTTTGTTTTACCTGCAGGTATACTGCCCTGTGCTGTGATCTTGTCAGATCTTGTTAAGTCATCAGCACCAGGGTAATCTTGGATGATAAAAGCCAGAGAAGACCTCACTGCTGAGGGAGGCTGTGCCTGTAAAATCATGAAAATGGGAACAATGAGGCACCAGCATCCTTTTTTAACTCATTTTACAAAGAACTTTACAGGAGTCATTATCAGCATATCATGGAGGGCTTGTGAAGAATTCCAGTTCTAAGATGCTACCAAAAAGAAATAGCAATGACTTAGGGCTGGACTGAGCTAACCACTCCATAAAAGCTGCTGTGTAGCCAGACTTTTTGGCTTTTTGTTCGTTCGTTCATTTTTTGTTTGTCTTTTCTCACTCTTTACTACCCTAACATTAAAAGAAATAGTGTGCATTGCACTATACAGTCTGCAGTTGCTTTCTGAAACAGATTTTAGGATGCCTTGTTTAACATGGATGTACATCTGGATGTTTCTTGGTCTTTGCAATGGGTTTCCAATGCTGTGCAGCCACCTCTGGAGCTATGACACCTCCAGACCTCCTACAATGAAACCCAGGGAGCAGAAATCAGGAAGGAGATGTACCAGGCTGAATTTTACTTTCAAAGTTAGAGGATGTGCCTGGCAGCAGCAATGAAAAGTGAAGGCACAGAAACACTCTCAAGGTGTCAAGATATCTCTGCCACCTGCCAGCAACGCCACGTCCAGTCCCAGGAATCTTGGTGGGAATTGAGATGGCAATGTCTGTCCTGCTCAATGCATCTTAAAATGCATTGGCTAGCTCAGGTGCCAGGGTCTGAAAGGAAAGGAAATCAATTCTTGCTAAGAAACATGATCTTACAGGTGCCCCATTACAGTGATGATCTGTAACATCAAAACAACAAAAATTGCTCTGTAACTCCAGGTTTTTCAAGGTTTGGAAGTACGACTAAAAATCCTTGGTTTTGGTTTCACCCATTTTGAGTCCTAGTGATGATAGAACAGAGGGACAGTGTAGCCCTCTGCAGCAACCACTGCTCAGCAAATGTATCCCTGTACCCAAGGAGAAGGTTGCAGATTTGGCAGCATAGGAACATCTTAGCTCTGGGACCTTACTCTGAGCTCTGCAAAGGTGAGCTGGCTACACAGGTGCTAAGGAATATATTTAGAATAAGCTAATGTCCAGATGCTTTAAATATTCAGGGGTTGTTATAAAGCTACCATGATTCTTTCATACTGAAGCCTAACAGGTATTTTCTCAATCTTGAACGTCTGGAAATCATTAGGTTAAGGTTAATTACAGAATAATAGACAAGGAAAAATTTGTGATAATGGAAAAGACACAGAAGGGGATGTAATCCTGAAATTTCAAGTCCTGGGTCTATTTCTGGAAAATCTTGTTAAAAAACCATGTTGCCCTGGACATCCAGGGGAAACCACCCTCAAGGTTAGCATCAGACAGCCATCTCTGTTTTCAGCCTGTGGTCTGTGAACACGAAAGAATGAACTCTGAAGGGATGGAGACCTGTGCAAGAAGTGAAGAATAAAAAAGCCTAAGAGAGTATATAAATGGAGCACAGAGATTGCTCCCAAAAAGAAAGACAAAAAATGGTGTTCATGTTTTACTCAGGACAGGTCAATGGGGGAGAATTAGTGGGTGGTGGCCAGAGAAAGAGAGACCAGGTCAGACTGGTAGGATGATATTCTGCAGATAGTGTCCAAACATGGAGGAAGTTTTGCAGACTGTGTCTAAAGAGAGCATCTTATTCATGTTTGTTGTGGATCCAGGGAGAAATGGGAGAAACAGTACATATGGCATTACCCTTAGAAACTGGGCAGAAGTTTCCCAGAATGTTGGGAGAGTGTCTATAAGATACCCACGTAAGATTTCCCTCGAAACATATTCCAACTCAGTAGATTTTGGAAAATGAAATAGTTTTACAAATAAATAGTTCATGGCGCGTTAAGTTAGCTGTCATGAAAATTAGTGGTTGGTGCTATGCAGAAAGTTAGTTCCCCATTTTTCTGACCATGAAACCTGAGTGATGGATCAGATGCTGATATAGGCTGCAGAAACACAACAGCAGGGTGGGACGTGTTCCACAAGATTTTTCTGCAATGCTCCTGAAGCTGGTTGAAATATATTGAGCTTGCCAACAGAAAAATATTGAATGTCGCCAACTCTTCTCCAGCATTCTGTGGTGTTTCTCCCATATCCCTGCTGCACCATGCAGGGCAGCTCATCTCCTCCCTGCTGGAGGGGAACCACAAATCCCACCCCAAGTGAAACAAGCTTCACATATGCTCAGTTTGCACAAGTAATTACAGCAGGTTTGTTGCTCAAGAGTACAAACAGTCCACATTTTTAATGGTTGTGCAAGAAACTTCACTGAGAATAAAGCCTGAGTTTCAGAGGGCTGGGGATTTTTTAAGTGTAAGCTGAAATAAAAGTTTCCATAGTTATTTTTGATTTCTAAACCAGCCTTTCTGTTTGTAAACACCCAGGCAGCAGAGAGGTTGTCCTCCCTCCCCTCTCCCACGCAGAACCATCTCGCTGCTTTA
This sequence comes from Cnemophilus loriae, assembly GCA_013397755.1. NCBI lineage: Eukaryota > Metazoa > Chordata > Aves > Passeriformes > Corvidae > Cnemophilus > Cnemophilus loriae. The sequence continues at coordinate 5,106 of VZTF01002607.1, read as the reverse complement.
CCTCACCCTCTCCAAGCTGCCTGCTGGCTCTGGAAGCTGCCTGGGAATGAGACAACAAAGGCTGTGTGGACAGCAGCTAAAAATGCCTGGAAAAGCAGTCCTTGGTGGACAGATGAACAGACACTGTCTGTTTCCCCTGTCTGTGACCAGCACACGGCTGTTCACAGGGAGCCCTTGCGTTCAGAAAGGAAAGACAAGCTACAAGACAACATGCTAACTGTTTCCAGGGTTTCAGTCCTGTTTTTCAGTTAAGACCAGGGGTTTTCCATGTTACTGAGTGCTAAATCTTTGGGGGTTGTGGTTGCTCAGAAAGCCAGGTATCAGCTAATCAATCAAATAGTCAAGACATCTTTAAACATGGCTACAGATAGATGAATTTTAGGTGTTGAGATTTCACCTTTGAACTATCCTTTACTAAATTTATTATAACTGGGCCAGGCAGGAGCACTGCTGGTGCTGGCTTTGGGCACAGTGTGTGTAGTTTCACACAACAGGCAGGGCAGCACTGCTGTCTCCACGACTTCACTGCAAACCCTCTCTTGCTGGCCTTTGCAGCTGGGCTCTGCCGTGCACAGGTGCTTCATGCCAGCCTGGGAGAGCAGCGTGGCTCTACCTGCTTTTGTCAGCATAAGGCACCTCCTTGAGACAAGATGGAAGTCCTCTCTTTTCCTTTTTAAATTTTCTTTCCTTTTTTACCCCTGCATTTCACTCCCATGGCTTGCACATAAAATGAGAGGAGCTTGTCGTTGATTACACAGTGATGGGTACATGAGCCAAGGGGAGTCCAGTTCTGCTCCTTGCTCCATTTGCCCATGGAACAAACTGGTGTCAAGCTGGGGAGCCATGCAGGCTCCATCAGCCTTCAGACTCTGCTGCTCATTAGTGAAAACTGTATAGAAAGGACAGAGGGACACTGGGGGTTTGTGAGTGTCTCCCCAGACACAGAATCACTGGACATCACCAGCAGGAAGGCCCCGTTTCAGAACATCCCGCTTTCCCACTGAGGTGGCTGTAGGCTGTTGGTAGTGAAGGTTCAGGTGAGTCACTGTTACATCTCAGTTCCTGACATCCTTTCACTTGTATCCCTCAGCTTTCCTGATCAGGAACTTCTGAGTTAAATGAGTGAGGGTTTTTATCGTGGGACATATACTGTTCAGTTATGGCTTTAAAAAATTTATCACTAAGCACTTATTCCTTTCCACTTTTCCCAAGACATAAAAAGTTATTCCTTTCAACTTTTCCCAGAGCATAAAAAGTAGGACTCAGATAGTTCAAAGATGAAACTGGAGCACACAGGCATATGGAAAATCCAAATGAAGGAAGCATCTAAAGCTTTAATTTAGATGCGTGGTTTTTTAGCATCTCCTTTTGTGAGCATTGTGGGGAAATAAGGTTTTATAGGGACCCATGAATGTGAACAGTTGTCAGTTTGATAGATCAGGATGGGAGTAGCAGTCCATAAAAACAGGCAATATAGAGAAAGAGGGAAGGGAAGGGAAAATGACAAGATCAGCAGCCTCTGTCTAGAAGATAAGAGCAAGAAAAGAGAAGTAGTTGAATCCCACATGCAGACATAAAGAAATGGAATTTTCATCTGGAAAAGAGAATTTCAGAGACCTTCAAAGACTAAGCATTCAAATGAGGTGATTTTTTTTTTTCTGAAACAGCACGGCATCAGAATTTTTCCTTAAGTACCTGGCATCAAAATCCAAGCACAGGATAGACAGCTGAGGCTTGCAGGTAATCCCGAGCATCCCCAGGTGAACTCACTTTGTAGTACTGGATCTGTGTATTTGGACACAACTGCAGCAACAAGGACTGCTTCAGCAGGCTCATATGGGCTGAAAAGTCAAGATGAGAACTCAGAGTGTGGAAGTGCTGACAGGATAAAGGCATCCTCACAGCGTCTGAACCCAGTCCAAAGCTAACATAAGTGAAAACCTCTGGAGAAGCTGTTCTTGTTGAATTGCAAGTTGCTTTTTTACCCCTATTTAAATAAGCCAAAGTAGTTAAATTGAGATGATAAGAATCTGAACTTTATCAGTGAATTCTACCTTTCAAAAATAGTTATTCAAATTCTTACTTCATCAGGCTTTAGGAGGTAACACATTTAAAGAAATAAAAAGTGGAAAAAATCCATTTGAGGGTGCTGGCTTCATCTGCATGGCAATGAAATGTTCTCAAGAAAGGCGTTTACTTTTAATTAATAATAAAGCAAATGCAAATCACCTTAGGCCACATTTGAGAAAATGTTGCAGTTCAAAGTGAGAAAATACTTTTATTAAATGAAATTGTAAGTGAATACCATTAAATACGCGTCAACACAAACATTAGACCAATCTATCAACCAGCATAAAGAAAGTATAAAATCACACAGGCAAGGGCATAATAGAAGTGTGATTGTATGTTTGCACTTTGTCTTCAGGAGAGATAGGTCTCTCCACAACAAAACCAGCTCAAAAGCAAACCCAAGCCCTAACCAGGAGGGGCTAGCTCCAACCTAGAATATTTTCGACAATAGCCACTGCAAGGTTTTAGCATGCTGCTCCTCACCAGTGGGATTATTTTGTGCTCTGACATGATAGGCTGTGTTGTCGTGCCTGTAACCATGCCTCCATTAACACTCACCTCTAGCTAATGCTGCCTCTTGTCACTCAAGCTTAGATAGGCCACATCCTTGCATGACCCAGGGCTATGCCAGCTGCTCTTCAGCCATGCTGCATGTCCCACTCTCGAACAGGTAAAAGGCCACAGCCAGGGAGGATGCAGACCTTGAGGTCAGAGGATGGGTAGCTCCTGTTTCACCCAGGGATGCACACGACCCCTGCAGCTGACCAGCTGGTGTCAGCGGGGGACAGCCTACAGGTCAGGTCACACATCAATGTGCCACCTGCTGAGAACAGCACACAGAGCTGGTCTGTTTTTTTTAATTGCTACTCTTTAGTTGCTTCTCTTTATTTACTTCTCTCTTTGGTCCACTTCTCCTTGAGCTTGGCGTTATTCCTCTGAGCTGGGTCTGCTCCTTCTTGAAGACTAGAAAACCTGTGGCGTACCATGGGTGCTGTTAGCAGCAAATATATATCAAGTCATCATAACAACAAACTTCTGGGCCAATTTCCAACTCCACCCCCACACAGCTAGCACTATAAAGAAAGGTTTACCAGGAAAAAAAAAAAAGAAAACCAAACAAACAACAAAACAAACAAACAAACAACAACAAAACCATGTGAATAATCAAGAAAAGAACATAAGGAAGGGAGCCCGAGCACACCTCTACTTCCAGCCTCCATAGTGCTCGGCCTGAGCACGCAGACCTCCAGGGACAGTCCCCCAAGGAAAGCTGGTGATGAGTTTTGTAGAGATGGGCCTTTCTATTTTATTTCCTCCTGCTCAGAAGGAGAAAGGAGTGCACAGTAATGCTGATCCTGCTTAGCTGCATCAAGACAAAAGGGAATGTTGCTTAATCTATTTTCTTGCTCAGATGTGCTCTCCCTTCCATCTGTAAATATGTTTAGATGGCAGGAGCCACTACCCTGGAGGAGCAGGGGGTGGTGATGCTGCAGGAGGAAATGCTAAATATAAGAGTGGCTAAATGTAAGTTTGGTGATGTCAGCTTTGTGCGAGAGAAAAAAAAGGGCTATGTTCAGCTCCACCAAGCTCAACAGCAAGGGTATAAAACGCTTCTGAGTGGGCTAAACAGCTCCAGACCCAGAAAAAGACAGTTGAGTCGCTGAGATTACACTTAATTGGTGTTGTGGGAAGGCAGCCTCTCTGCAAGGCAGCCTACGCTGTCCCTCGTACAAAGCCTTTTCATGAGCTGCAGGGGACATATTGCCAAACATCTTGCCAAATACCAGCCTTATAAAGTCATCTCAGGAAACAGAGGAGCCCGAAGCCACTAGGACAGTCTCACTGCCCTCATGGTCTGTCCCTGCCATCCCTGCTCTTTCTGCCCTGGGACAATTTGCCCCTGTTCTCCATGTCTCAGTTCTCCTAGGCTGGATGGAGGCCTCATCCCACCTCCTGTAGCAATGTGAGTAGCAGCATGGGCAACATTTTCATGTAGGGAAGGACCCATATCATCAGGTCTTGTTTAATCGTTTGTTCAGGATTCATCCCCAGCTGCAAGGAAGCTGGGTTACAGTCACACAACCCCCCAGAGAGCAAGACAGTGAAGATACTTTGTCCAAGCTGGCTTTCCTTGCAATGACAACAAACACAGAGACAACTTTCATCGTGCTAAGAGACCAAATTTTCCATTTTGTCTGTGTCTGCATTTGTCTGTGCCAGGCTGGTCTGACAGCAGGATTGTCCTTAATATGCTGCTGCCTCCCCAGCAATGCTCAACCTTCTTGGAGATCATCCAGCAAGAAGTTATGTTTAAAACAGGATTCCTGATATATGCTGGTGAGACACTGGTAGAGAGACTTACCCACGTGAGTTCCAGGGAATCAGGTGATGCATCTGTTTCCCTGCGCTTTTGCTGCTGCTAATGGCGAATTTCCCACAGAAAAATGATATTTTTGGCAACTTTGTCATCAGTAGTTTCCACCTCTTGGTGAATGTCACCACAAATCACCAGAATCACATGCCATCTAGACACGGATGAGTCATGAACTTGCTTAGGACTTCATGTTACACAGAAGGGGCTATAACTTCCCTCCCAATTTTTCACATCACTGATTAACTTTTGCATGGGATATTAGGAGCAAGGGTTTGGCTGGACCTCATTCACGTGTGCATTTGTGTATATTTGAGGTGTATGTGTGCACAAATACGTGCACCATCTATGTTCATAGTCAAATGTCTGACTTAAACATACAAAGCACGTACAAATGTCCCAGAAAAAATGAGAATAATTTTGCTGGGGAAGGGGTGTGGAGGGCTTTTCTTTTTCTTTTTTTAATTGGCTTTCATGTGCTGAAGGTGTGGTCCAGTTGATTTAGCTTTTTTTTTTCTCCAAAGGAACCATTTCACTGTTCTTAGTGCATTTTCTCAACTTTGAAACCTGAACCTAAGCCTCTTTCCTAACCATGCCTTGAAAATTAAAGCACTTAGAGCCAGATACTGAACTGGTATATCCATAGGGAAGGGAAGGGAAGGGAA
>VZTF01002606.1:1436780-1553206 GCA_013397755.1 Cnemophilus loriae | reverse complement strand
CTGGAGGTGGCCAGAGGTGGCGGGGGAGGGGGGCCCAGCTCAGTCCAGTGGATGGTAAAAGGGAGCCAAGCCCCGGCCCTCGGGGGGAGCAGGGGAGTGGGGAGGCTCGGCCCGGCAGATGGTAAAAGGGGGCCAGGCCAAGCCCGGCCCTTCGGGAGCCGAAGAAGAGAGGAGAGGGCCAGCCAGGCCGGCCCTAAGGCCTAGCCTGGCAAAAAACCCCCTTCCCGCCCCCTGTTACCTGTTGGAACACCAGAAGCCAAAGAGGAAGTTCCCAGTGTCCAGCTCCTTAAATACTGTATCTCGCAGAGGGCGTACCTTAAATGTCATTGGCCCACGATACCCTGTCACGTCCAAAGGACCTGGCAGGGTGAAATTCACCTAGAAACCTGTCAACCCACAACATCAGAATAGGTGCAAACAACCAATACTTTTATGGGAGAATTTCTGTGAATGCTGTAGCAACAACTGTTAAAATATTTTTAAACAAGTAGCTGTAGTACACAAATTTTTTTCTCAGTATACGAATACTAAATGTAATATGTGACAATAGCCCCAAGTAACTTCTTCTAGTCCACAAAATACTGAGAAGAATAGTAATAAAAAGACATTTGGAAGCTTGAAGTAGTCACATTTTCACTTACTGTATGATCAGAATTGCAAGAAAGTTTTGGGGCTTGCACTACAAAAATTTTCAAAAAAAGGAAGGGAGGAAGGGAGGAAGGCAGGGAGGGAGGAATGGAGGAAGGGAGGAAGGGAGGAAGGGAGGAAGGAAGGACCAGAAAACAAAAAATATGTTGTTCTAGCCGCTGTTACAATTTTGCAAAGCTGAAAATGTGTAGGTACCCAGCTAGTGCTTTATACCTATATAATTGCATTTGCTTCCTATTTTTGAGAGTTAAATGTTCCTGTGACTGACAGTACACAAATCCAGTGAGAAGAAAAGGAAGGTCTCAGTGCAAAATTAAAGACATCCCGAAGGCTTTTCCATTTGAGTACAGTGGGCTGCATGGATTTCTGGTGAACCTTAGCAAACAAGCCTTATGAAATCATACAAGTTCACTGCTGTTTTCCACTGGGAAGCCTGAGCTGCCTCCTGAGTCTGAATACCTCCATTAGCTCACAATAAAAAGTAAACTTGAAAACACAGAGGTCATAAAAAAGTCATCCTCTAGCAAGGGAAGCATAATTTTCAAACAAAAACTTGACTTCCAAAGCCCACCATTGAACGTGTTGAATGCAGATATCTAGGAATCCCCGGATGTGACAAGTGCAAGGACCACTGTCAAAGCAACTGAGTCAGGAAAGCCCAAGAGAAGACAAGACAGACAGGCAGAGCATATGTTTGTTTCAGCTACACACTTACATCTTCTCCTAGAAAGGTCGATCAGAAGAGAGGTAATCAGATTATACAGGCTGATTGATGAAAAATTATCCAAATTCACTCCATGGCACAACTAATTGGACATTCTATTTATTGACAATTAAGTTATTGCAAGTCCCAGAATAAACACTTTGAGTTGTGTATATCCTTGATCCCCACCAAATTCAATTAGCTTTATCCTGGAATCATAAATATGTAGATGCTAGTAACATTTTCTAAAAATAAGTAAAAAAAAAGGCAGGTGAGAAGGACAGAAGGGAAAATGTCAGTAACAGGGTAGAAAAAGGCTAAAGCCAAACTTGGATGGAAGAGTTACTGAATGACTGACTTGACATGACCTCCTAAAGGTGCCTCCTATGCTAACAGTTCTTAAAATACTGAACATGCTGATGAACTTCTGCAGTTCAGCACTTTCATATGGAAAATGAGTCCAACATACATAACAAGACAGGGAGGTAAAACTGAAGGAAGTAGTGAGGAGAAAATTTCAGTGGAATTTGAGTTCAGACATTTCTGAATTGATTTTTTTTTTGGGTAGATGTAAACTCAGACTAAAATATCTAATATAATGACTCAGAACATTTTACTCAAGTCAAAATTTACAGAACAACGCAAATTTACTCCAACCACCAGCCAGTGAAAAAGCAAACATGGGCACCTAGAAGAGAGCAATAGTCTAGATCAACTTATTTGGGTCTTAGCTAAGACTTGCAGCAGATTGGATAAAAAGCATAACCTGTTTTTGTTTTACCTGCACGGATAAGTGGGTTAGTGGGTTTCTGAGAGGAAGGTGCAGGCAGTGCCTGGAAAGTGACTCAGCAAAAGGAGCAGCTGCAAGGGAGGGAGAGGAAGGATGTTGCAAATTTAAGAGTGTTTCAAATACTTCCTGTTCAAAAGTTGTTTACTTGCAAAAAGGTATTCCCACCTTCCTCATTATCAAAAGCAATCACTTTCTGGAGTGAATTTTTGCAGCTGGAACTTGTCGATTAACTAGAGCAGCTAGGAGCTCTAAAAGGTAAAGCCACAAGGTCTGAGGAAACCTATGAGAAAATGCATACAAACTCTTCATAACAATAGCTAGGAACTGATTTCAAGGAAAATAAGCATTTTGCTGACATAATGATGTGGTTTTGTCTATATTTCAGTTTACTAACCTGAAGACAAACATCATTGCGTGGTTTATATTGATTTAATTGATTATAATATGATTTATAAAAATACAAGAAATGTGATTGAAAGCTAGCCTCTTCCAAGCATATTTCTTTAAAATCTTCCCTAAATACCTAGTTCCATGCTATTTTCTACCCTTACCATGTGGAGCCTGAGTCACTGAGCATCACCTGAAGCAGGAGAGTGGGCTGTGTTTTATACGCTATATGTCAAAAAGGAATACATATGGTGAGAGAGAGAGATTTTTACTAAAATTACTAAGAGGAGCCCAGAGCCGCAATCAACACTTAAAAATTATTGACATCAGCATCAGAATTTGGTGATATCAATGTTAAGCCACAGGGACTATGATTCCATTTCTTGTCAACAGATGAAGGCGCATCTCCTCGATCTATCCATATCTTGCTGCAGCCCACGCACCAGGATTTCCATCTGTTATGCGGGTCAGTCATGTTGTGCCAGGCAGCCTTACCTTCAGCATTACAACCCATTCCCTCTCTATCGACCTGCCACGACTGAGGTGAAAGCAGGCTTTGCAAGCACTGAGCAGGAAGCCAGCAGTTTTCTCTGCCTTCTCTATGCTACTGTTAACTTTACAAGAATGCACGTTGTACATCTTTGGTGGAAAACATAAATCTGCTCTGAGCTTTAGCATAACAAATTGCTTTGCAATTTTACACGACTTACAGACCCAGAATTTTGTAAAGCAACTGTAGAGAAAGCTTTATGGAAGATCCATAAATTCCTGCAGTGCAGTGACTGATAGAAGGTTGAGTGCCTTCAATCGACAATGGAAGTATGGGAATACAACATAACACTGATCTGTAAAATAGTGGCTACTTCTCTGAAATCTCCAGCTGATCATCAGCTAGACAAAATGCTAACAAGAATCACTGTGTTCAGTAACTTTCACAGCAAGGAAAATTATTTTATGGAGAGGGTGGGGAGGAAATAGAGGAAGAAAAAAAGTCTAAGTAAAGCAATTTCCATATAAAAATGCATACAATCCTGTCATTATGTAAGAGCTTTCAAATAATTGTACTCAATGATTGTCTTGCATAGTGTGAACACTACTAGAAAAATGAAACTTCGTCATGGTGCAGATATTCATACTGCTATGCAGCCTGAGAGGGGCAGCAGCTCATTCCACCAGTACTCACTCAGACATTCTCAACATGAAACACTGCTTGATGAAAAAAACCATTACAGAATCAAGCCCCAAGGAACTGTGTAGTAATTATCCATCAGAATTTAGCTTCATTATGGTCAACACACACTGTTTATATTTCGTGGATGGTTATAACCTCTGAGAATCTGTCTTCTAGTACCTTCCTAAACAACATGACTAACAACTTTCAGGTGTTTTTCCCTCTGTGCTTTTACCAACCTTTTTCATTTGATTTTTTTGAAGAGATTTGTTTTTAAGACTGGCTATTGGTGATTTTTGCTTTGCTTGTAATTAGACATTTCACTAAATATTTAAGCTATGTTTATGCATGAGACTATCAACAGCACAAACAAATTTATAATTATAGAACATAAACTCTGAAGTACTAATTGTGCTAGAAATGCAAAGGATGTCAACAAATTCAATAATAATATCCCACAACACTGTGCAAACACTGTGCATTTTTCATTTGACAGTATCATAACAGTTTTCAGTAGCAATAACCTGAAGTTTCTCTGACAATATATTACCTCCATATGTAATTTTCATGTTTAACTGGTATTTTCTGCAGTAATATTCACATCAGCATGTCTGCCTTAAAATAAAAGCTAATCTGTTCCTAATCCAGCTACAAATAAGATGATAAATAAATCAGAGAGAAAAAAATTACTTTTTGAAATGACAGTATAACAAACCATGATTTAAAAAGCAGTATTGCAAGCATTACCCATTGACTACATACCCTCGGGCAAAAATCATGTGTAATGGTACTGATGCAAAATAATGCAGTGGAATTTATGCCAATAATTCTGGGCATGAATAATTTTTGAATGTAATAGAAGCCATGATCATAAATTCTCATTTCATTTTACCACTGGACAGGTCCTGTGCTTTTAATCAGAAATACCAGACTGGAACGTTTCTCTTAAACTCATCTCTAGCTCTCGTTACAGGTTTACTGATATTAAATTCTGAACAGTAACAAGTAAATTAATCAAGTAAAATAGAATAATCAGGCTAATATTAGAATATTCTAGGCACTTACCCAACTTTTTCACAACACAGTGTAAAAAAAATATCTTCATCTTTTCTACATGCAATCTACTTAGTCTAAGTAATTTTGATGAGGGAGAAAGAAAAAAGACCAGTGCTGAAGCACTGACAGTTTGGAAAATAAAATATTGAAAAACATTATCTGTTGATTTAACAGAACTTGCTAAAATGTGGTTTGTAAACAAGATCATGTTGTACATAAAATGGAACTACTGTCTGTTTAAAATGACAGATCCGTGGTTACTTTGTTGCAAAACACTACATTGTTATGCATCCAATCTCCCATTACAATTTTAAAAATTAAAAACATTCCACAGTAAATAAACAATGTAATACATTGCCATCCAGACTAAAATGTTTTCAGTTTGGGGCACACAAAGTGAAAGGAAACTTGGAACTTCCTATCTGAAAACACAGGAAAAATTTTAACATGTTAAGTACCACACTGTTGTAAACAAAAACAGATCAAAAACTTATTGTCCCCTGCAGGTCTCTGACAATCTCTGTACTACCACAAAGTTCTTAAAAATATTCTTAGGGATTATTTCCTTTTTCACTTTAGCTGTACTCATGTTTCACTCTAAGTCTACGCTACTTACAGCAGCTTTGTTGAATACTGGGGTTTTTTGTATTTTGCCTTATAAAGCTTTGTAAGAGTGAATGAAATGAGAAAAATGCAGAATCCTGTATTTTATGAAACTCAGTTGTGAGTAATTCATATGGGATTACTATAAAACAAACCACTTCAGAAGAACTTTATCAGGATTGCAAAATCAAAGACCTGCAATTTAAGAAATCCCAGAATGTGGTGGATTGAATTTTGACCTTAATTCAATTTTCCTGTGTTTATGCATAGAGACTTCATTTCTTCAAAGAAATGCTGCTTACTTCAAATCCTGTAAGATATGTAGACTTTCTTCACTAGGCAGGAAATGTACTGTGCTACAGGGCTAATAAATATTTGCTGACAGCACGGACACAATCTTGAGTTGCAGGCCAGTGTGGGATCAATCAGTCTTAGGAAATTGAGCTTTTATAATCTGTATCTGTTCTAGCTCCCTCTCTTTGCTACTCCCCTATGCAAAGTTGTTGATGTCTGCCCTCAGATTTCTAATGTAGCTCTAGGCTCCTCTCACACCACATCCAGATTTAAGTGAGATATGCATGGTTTACTCGGTTATCTGGGGTAACTGAACGTTTACCTATTTCTTGTTGCCAGCTTAGAGCATTAGCCTGATGAATTTAATTTATTTTTCAGTCCTTCAAACTTCCACTCATATCTCTTCCTTGTCATTCTATTTTTGTGCTCCTTTTCAGCTGTCTCTTCAACCAACCTAGACTTCTTCCCACAATGGAGCTGCTAATTAAATCTACCCTTTCCAGTCCCCATTGCTTTTTCCAGCCACTCTGCACTTACTTATCAAATTTGTACATCCTCCATCCCCTTCTGACTCCCACTTCCTATGCCATTTTCCTCTCTGGTTCTCAGCTGCTTCCTTTTCCAGCTTCCTCTCTACCTAGCTTCTTCTCAGATTAACTTCTCTTTTCTTTTGACAGAAAATATGAGACTCAGTAACCTACCCCACACTGGATAACTTACCCCAGCATACTGATTGAATAATTGAATTAAAACAATTGAAAATTATTAGTTCTGTACTGCCTTAGAAATTAAAATGAGTAAAAAGGTATAGTCAAACTATTCAGGATCTGCAGCTACTTATGCATTTCGAGAGATGTCTTTTCATTAGCAATATGGGTTTCACTGAACTTCTCAAAAAACACACTGAGCAAAGGAAATTACAATTAGGTACTTTTATCTTTATGTTAGATGTACAGCTTGCTATTGCAAAGAGATTAGGTTTAGCTAAATATATATATATATATGAATTACATGCAAACTTTGTAAAAATGACCAATCATATTCTGTATATGAAACATTTAAAATACTAAGAGAACACTGAGGAGAAGCACAATTTGTAAGAAAATGCATAATCCTTTTTTTAACTTATAGAGAGGTAAGAAAAGTAGATTATTTTAATTGTTAATTTTTAAAAATAGACCACGTGCAAAAAGAAAAAATCACCCAAATCACGTATGCAATTTCCACTTTCCTGAGAGACAGTGAGAAGAAAAACATAAATGAAAGTATGCACATCTGCTTACAATGACTCACTGTTTAATTGCAGTGATCATAGAATCACAAAATCGATTAGGTTGGAAAAGACATCTGAGGCTATCGAGTCCAATCTACAACCCAATACTGCCTTGTCAACCAGACCATGGCACTGAGTGCCACATCCAGTCTTTCCTTAAAACCCCTCCAGGGACGGTGACTCCATCACATCCCTGTGCAGCTCATTCCAATGCCCGATCACCCTTTCTGAGAAGAAATTCTTCCTAATGTCCAATCTAAACCTCCTCTGGCGCATCTTAAGACTGTGTCATCTTGTCCTGTCACTGTTGCCTGGGAGAAGAGGCCAAGCCTCCTCTGGCTACAACTTCCTTTCAGGTACTTGTAGACAGCACAGTGGAAATCAATATTTTAAACTTTGGATCTTTATGTTTACTGTAGCTTTAATCCAGTCATCGTTGCAGACGTCTAAAGCAAACTCTGCAGCTGCAGCATGTTTAATTCATCAATATGTTCTCAAGGCTGATTATATCACCATTATAACTTTATAATTTTAGAGCAGCATCTGCCAAAATAAGACTATAACATCCAGTTTTTACAGAACCATAAAATATGTCTCTTTAACCGTGCAAGTAAACTTCTGCAAGCATCTTTTTCAATGGAAGCTATTGTGGAGTAAATGTTCTCAGATGATACCAAAAAACTTAGAGACTGTAACTCCTGAATACACAGTTAAACACTGTGAATATTACACAACTTTATGTAGCAAAATGGGGTTATAAAATCATAGACAGCTCTTCCTGGTGATACAGGTTTTTGAGAAGTAATGTGTTGGGCGGTGAAAGAAAAGAATACCTGCTTGAAAAACAAAGCTGGCTTTTTATTAGGATACATATTTACAAAGTTCTGGCACTTGCAGGTAACCACCCAGCCACCTGCAATCAGTCTGGCTTCCTCAGAGCAGTTTCTGTCCTCTAAGCCAAGCCACCACAGGAACATATGAACATGACTTTTTGCACCAGCATGGTCACTGTCAGGTAAGCCAACTTTCAAAATAAAAGTCACAACACAGATGCAGACTCAGCCAGAGAAAAATTTGAATATCGTGAGTGAGGCTAGAAGCTCAAGGATGTTGTCAGGCATGGCTGGATGGGCTGCCTGCTGCAAACACTGAGTTTGTCTGTGAAGCAGCTACTCGGGCAACAGAGGAGCAGTAGCAGAACTCAGACACACTGAAGCCAGCTCACCAGAGCATTACAGTCATAAAATAGTCATTTACTGGGGCTGTAACCACACCTTCATTTGGCTTTACATGCAAAGGCAGGTAGGACAAGCCCTGCCTGAAGAGTCAGTCAGGTTTTTCATAGATAGGAATTCATTCTGCAGGCAAGTGGTAAAAGACTGTGCAATACCGATGGTGACAATTGAATGCATGTGAGCTTCACAGCATAAAAGAAATCCCATGATAAACTTCCCCTTTCATGCTTATTATAGTTTCCCAAGAAAAAGTAAATTTTCTCTTAAAAAAACCTGGGATCACAGAATCTTACCATATTCAGTGTAACAGCACTTAAGGGCTTGCAAAGCTGGGTCCCATTATGGAGTTTTCAGAGCATCATGTGAGTTTGTTATTCAGAACAGTTATATAAACCACCTCTCTTGTTATTCAACAACTAAATAACATTTCATGCCATTCAAATTCATACAAGGTTTTTTAAATGCAAAATTATCATCAATCATCAATCAGTCATCTGTATAGTGTCATATTTTTACCAATAGTTCTCTAATAGAAAACATTAAGGGACCTCTTTCCTATCTTAAATTTACATAGGACATAAAATTAATAACTGCTTTCTGCCTCAATGACTTCAAAATAACACTGAGCTCATGATCCTTCTTGTACAAAAAAACATCAACCTGCAATGTCAGTGCAAGAACATTCATATGCTAATAATTAAATTAATCTATTATACCCTAAGAACTCCATCTATTCTTTCACCAAAAAAAAGCAATGCTAATTATTTACATCACTTCATTTTGCTGCCATGAACTGCATAAAAGTAATAATCAGACTTGAAAGGGATTTTCTGGAATGTTGTGAAAAAAAAATATGGTTTTATATAAGTTATAAATCAGAATTTACAAGACAAATTCAATCCTCCAATCTCACACCTGGTTTGAGGATCTCCACTGGTGAGTGGTGTATAAAGCGCAGGAGAGAGATGCTTTCTACGTGGCCACAATCCAGCCATGAAGCTGTTCCCCACGCCATCCTTAGAAATCTCCTGACATGAAACAGGAATAAAGTACCTGCAGTTTAAGGCATCCAGCCCACCTCACCCCACTGCTCATTCAGTTCAACTCTCTCATGCTCCCTTCCATGCTCGAAAGATAGCAATTTGAGGAAATATATCACCCAGAATTTCTAGCATGGAACTGTTGAAGTTAGTTCCTGGTTTTATGCAGAGCTGGTTCTGAGTAGCTGCTGAACAGCCAACAGCATCAAGAAAAATAAATATACTCTGAATGAAAGGAAAGAGCAATAGTGAACCCCACTGCAGCTGAAACTGTGATGTACAGTGAGGAAGTTTTAAACCTCATTCTTTACTGTAACTCTAAGGAATAGTTTCCAAATAGTTACCAAAATGTAAAAACAAAAAAAAAGACATTTCTTTTCCAATGGATTCTGAAGGATTTGGAAGTGGTGCTAATTTTTAGTCGATTCAGATAAGGAAGTTTAGTCAGGAAGCAATAGTGAAAAAGGCTGATAAACCTTGCACTTTAAAAAGTCATATTTATCCACAATATAAGTGGTAGGGCTGGGTTTTGCACGGAACAGTAGATCTTTCAGAAGCATCTTCTGTAGTTAAGTTTGGGATATCCTCACAGCAAGCTGTACTCAGAAAGATGATATATGGATTTGGCTGCCTGAGAATCACTAGAATGCAATTTCCCAGGATTCCAAGACAAGAGACAGTTCTAGGGAACAGTATTTTTACCTAACACATGTATAGTTACACAAAAATAATAATCACACTGCCTTTTGAAAAAATCTAATCAGCAAAACATTAATGAATTTTACTTTGTTGAAATTTTCCTACTCACTTATCCTGAGTGTTCCATAAAAATGATGTAATTATCAAAATATTGCCCTGAAAAAAAGTCACAACCCAATACGATCTAGTTTACCAGGCACTTTAAAAAAAAATCTAAGCCTATTTTGAGCTCCTGCCAGCTTGCACATCTTCTAAATAACCTGCCTGACAGGCTACTGGGAGCCTGAGTTCAAATGAGTCATTTTAAGTACTTCAGAGCCAGAGGCCCCAGAGCTCATTGGCTCCATGGACCTGGAGCAGCCAGCCAAGCAAATGCCTCAGAGCTTGCAGCCTCAAGAGCTGTCGGAGCTTTGGAGGTTTAGAACAGTCTGATCCATGGATTGTTTCCAAAGCCAAGATTCAGAAAGAAATTCATTTAGCAGAAACTGTCAGCATTTCGACTTTCCCTCTGACTAAGAGATCAAGCAAATTCTGAATAATCAAAATTCTCCATTAAACCTTTGTTCTTTCTTCTAGTTATAGGGAAAGACAAAACACTGGGTGATGAAAATTCTTTATTAAACTGAAATAGCTTTTTCTTCAGAGGTTAACTACTTACCATTACTGCACCTTTCCATCATGGGAACTAGGTTTTACTGTTGGGAAGTGAGACCAAGGAAGGCTAAATGACCTACTCAAAACTACAGAGAAAACTTGGCTACAGAGTGACACAAGGTGCAAGCTAAAAGCCAAACCTCTGGACGATCCTGGACCAACAATGTGTCGACTCTTAAGCTCACACAATCGTCACTTCATGCTAAATGTCACAATTCCTTCTCGTGCTGCCTTTTCACAAACCAAATTAGGATTACAAGAGGGATCAGAAAACATTCAGAGAGCAGAGAACGTGACAGCCTGAAAGTTGTTTGACTGTGCTCTCTGATGTCACGCGTCTGACCTGGTATATGATCCTTTGGCTGGCTGCAATCCCGTCATTCTACCAGCCAGTGCAAAAATCCAGTAACAGAGAGCCCAGCTTCAAATACTCTCCACAGGGCCATTCTTCACGACAGGGACATTCTACTCTAGCTAACAGCACCAGAGTCGGTAAAGCCACCAACAACCTTTGTAATTCCTGAATCTTATTTCGGGTTGCTGATACGGAAAAAGGGCATTCATACCTCAAGGACAGCTTCTTTAAAAATAGAAATCCTGTGGTTTGCCAGCCACTTTAAAAATCACTTTAAAGATAATAAAACATTATGAGAAAATAAATCCCACATTTCTTGCATTTTCCTGTAAACGTATGATAATTACTAATCTTAAAGACAGATATTTAAAAAAGAAAACAGGCTTTAGAGCTGTATCTTCTTTGGTTAGATCCACTAGATCTCTCTCCATTTCACCCAGGTGAAAAGCTGTCAGGATGTTGTCCAGCAACTGCCCTAGTACACACACCGCTAGTCCAGAGACAATGCACATTGTAACCAAAAATTCTTTATTGTGGATTAAGGGATAATTAACTCCTAATCCAACACAGAGGAGTGTCAAAACAACCAATGATGTCATGGTTTACAGACTAAGGACTTTAGTTTTTCTAAGGAAGAGCCTACTGTTCAGCTGACCTGACTTATGCTTCACACACAAAAATGAATTTTTTTTTTTTTTTTGCAAAACCATTTTTATTTTTCTTAGAGAGCATATTGTTCATTCATGAATCGGGAAAGTTTTGCAATGAGAATTTTATTTGCCTGTTCATAAAAATGTCATGCCATTTGTAGCAGCAATAACACCATAAGACACAGGGAACCTACAATTTCTCTTTCTTCCTCATGACAGATCAATGAACTCCATTCAGTAAGAGTGGGGATCATAGTAAGGTCTGACATCCAGCTGGTGTAAATCACAGGAACTACACACCTCAGTTTGGTATATACAAGTGCTGATTTCCATACCTTTAGTACACAGTTCTACAGACACACGGATTTGGACATACACTCATCTTTGTATGAGAGGCTGATAGATAATTGGTAGCAAATTTTCATATTTTTTGGTCACAATTTTCCTTCGAAAGGAAGATCTACAAAATGCCCTTCTTATTACAGAACTGAAAAAATCATTAGATTGATAGTTGCACACTGTCTTCCAAAACCAACAAATATGTGAAAAAGATTCACACTATAAAGAAAAAAATAAATCAAGGCTGAGGAAAAATTTCACAGTGTAACTTTGTAACGAGTCCCTGGAGAAAATTTCTCTTCCTTTTGTTCCCATCTGCAAAGCTATGTAATTGATTCCTAACTGCTGTGTTAATGCTCCCTATTCCTGGCAGAATCCCTTTGGAAATACATTAAAGTAAGCAGGACTCTCTGCTGATGCAACCCTTTGAACGCTGGAATCTGGAATTCTGTGACATACATCACGTTTCAAGCAGTAGGCCACAGTGCAATCATCTGTGCCAAAGGGCTGATAAATATTAATACAGAAGGATAAAGTATACTGAATTATATATTGAAATGTAGGGTAAATCAGGAAATTGTTTTCTTTTGTAATGAATGTCATTCTCTTACAAGCACTTTTACATACCACCAAATAAATATTAAATAAGAGCAAATAATATTTGCTATAGCGTGGTTTATTAACTTCTTCTAAGGGCTTGCAAAATTTTAAATGATGCCAGGCAAGTGTTTTTAAGGAAAGGACTTGGTCTTCTGCAGGATGACTCTTGACTCTTTGACTCTTCCTGATCTTCCTATCCCTTTTGCTGTACACACACACACAGACTAATAAAATAAAAAGAATAAAGCAGAAAGGATTTGGCCCAGCTCCCAGATACCATCCCAGTCAACATCCCAGTGACTGTTAGGGTTGTGCATGAAGGTTTGTCCGTCTGGACAGAGCCACAGACATAAGGTAACCTCTCTTCAGCAAACTAGGAGAGAAATATGGAAAAGATGTGTTTCAGTTTTTACATATGGTGCCTAATTAGCATTAATTAAGGTTGTGTTGAGGGATCTTGAGCAGCTTGCACAAGGGATATCTGCTTCCTCATTGTTTTTAGCTTCGAGAAAGGAAGATTTCCTCTCACAAAGAAAAATGTACTTATGAAATACAAATGTTCATGTTCCAATCCAATTTTATGAGATAGTACAGATAAAATACTCATGTTTTTAGTGTTCCCTCCTAGCCAAACAATTTTAAAAGAAAAGCACTAGAATTACAATAAAGTAGATTCTCTACTCTTCATAGTTTAATGCAAAAAATAACCAACAAATCAACCCTAAACATTTTACAATCTGGGGATATGTTCCCTTGTGTAATATTTCTAATTATTCTTACCACTTATTTTAAGCTAACTAACCTGATGACCCTAAAAATGAATCAACCTTGGCAGCCACACAATTTACATCAAACTTCTCCTTTTCCACTATGGGCCATCATCTCAAATTTCATGAACAGACACCATTGCTGTATTCTGCACATTTATGATCTTATTACACACTGGGTGGCAGTATGGAAGGTTTTTTGTTCAAAATGTCATTTGTGACAATAACTTAATACAAAATTGAAAAGATAAAAATTATTTTAAAATTTATTTGAACTTAACACATTAGATTATAAATACTAGAATACTTGTCAGGGGGTCATCTCCCTGCTTCTTGTTAGAATAACACTATTTGAAAAAAGAGCCTGTGTTAAGCAGACTATAACTTCAGTGCTGCCTGGTCTGAAATTTTTCATATTGCATATCTGCCTTGGAAGATTCTTTATTTGTGGAAAAATTCAGCTAATGTAATTTAGTTATTTCTGAGACTGCAGCAGAAACAAGAACAGTATTCTGCTGTGTCAACATATTAACACAACTTCTGGTGTTTGAAATCTGCAGTGCATCTGTGGTTTACAGCAAAAAAAAAAATTTCGAAGTAAACTAGCTGTGCTTGGGATTAAATGAGAAATAGCAGACTTAGATATTGGAGGGGAGAAGGGTGATGACAGATAGACATTTGAAAGCAAAGTCCCTCCCTGAAAGGGACAGCTGACCCAATCACAAACCTCAGTTGATATATGGAAATCGTAGATTAAAGACTTCATGGTCAAGATAGTTGAAATTTTCCCAGAAGATTTAGTCTGGGTGGTTTGGGTTTGGTTCAGTTTAGTTTTTGGTTTGCTGGGGTTTTTTTTTGCCTTTGTCAAGAAATCCTGTGTTATGATGAGGAATAAGGAAAATTTTCTGAGTTTTGCTTCTCAGCCTTCTCACTAGGTCCATTTCTTCAGTTTTGGGCAGTGCAATTGAGGAATTGAGCAAATGTAAGCTGAGACTCAGACATGTAGAAGATCTAGAGATTAAGTTACACTTACAGCTGAAGGTTTTGGGAACCATGACACACGTACATGCATTTCTTTATATTTTTCAAATTCCCAAGGCAGATACTCAACAGGAGAAATTTCAGGTCAGACACTGCAAATGCGAGGCTCTTGAAATCAATGGATGTTTAAGGCCTTAAATCTTTATCTGCCTCAGCTCTTTACTAGAAAATTTGGGATGACAAGAGCATCTTTCTTCCTAGAGGACACTCTGAAGACAAGCTCACCATTTATCTGTGAAACATCCTGACTAATTCAGTCAAACCCACATTGAAACTCACATTTTCTTTCTCAGAAGGATTTAAGTTGTATGTCAGTTATAAAGCCTAAACAAAATCAAGAAAAAATAATGGTGATTAATACTGTTCATGAATAAACAGTGTCCATTTTGCATCCCCGAATGCCTCAGGGCTCTGAGTAAAAGCAGCAGATATGACACATACTCATACACCAAGCAGGCAAATTTTGATACGCACAAAAAATAACACTGGCATTCCTCAAATTCTTTGGTTTTCCCTAGTGCCATTTTCTGTTACATGCAAAAAGCTATCGACCAGAGCACATATTAATGTGCAGATAATAACACCGGCCATATTCTGTTGAGGCAAAGAGTTTATATTTTGCATGCTTTCAAAATATAGAAGACAGGCAGAAATACACTGATATCATCCCTGAGTTCGTGAAGAAACATCCTCTTTAGACATTTGATAGCATATTCATCTACTATTGATTTTATGTTCTCTTCTGAAGCATTTAGTATTGACAATTGCTCGAGACATGATATCTAGCTAAATGGATAATTAGCCTGATAATTTCCACAGGTTTCCATGTGAACTGAGGATACTATAGTAGCACCTGGACCTGACGGGCACATATGGAGACAGCTGAAACGGAGTGATGGCTTAGATCACTCCTGCATCTTAGAAAGAAGCAGCGAGACATTAGTGCATGTGAGTAGGGGTGCTAAAAGCAGTCTCCACTCTATAAGGAATATATAGGAAAGATTAATGTAAAATCTTGACATGCTACTTCTGCCTTTCCCTGTAATGACATCAATAAACATCTTCAGTATTGATTTTTGCTTATTATTTAAATGGCCTAATACAAATACAGACATTAAGCCAGATAAATGCAGAGATCAGTATAACTGCTGCCAAGAGCCTTTATACCAGAAATTATAACAATAAATTATAGCCTGACTAAACAGAATTCCACACAGACTTCTGAACACAGGGCTTTAAAAGCAGAATGATCCCTGATCCCTACTTAGTGTCGTACCCTGCAAAAATTTCCTCAAGCCTTCTAAATGAGCCTGTACCACTCAATATCCCCTCTCCCTTTGCAATGTCAGTCCAATATGAGTTGAAAGTGTGCCTGGGACACAGAAATGACCTCTCCTTCTGAAATGGGATAGTAAAGTACCTTTTTCAAATACTCACAGATGGGTTGTTCTCAATTTTGTGAAGGCTGCACAATTCCTATCAAACACAAAAGTCTAATGCATGCTTCTTGTTACATTTCAAGAATTACCTCACAATTGCCAAAACAAAAAAAGGATTTCCAGACTTACTTGTTCAGCTTTAATCAGGCAGTTCCAGTGAAACTAAATCTCGTGAAGGTGGAAATGGCTTACCACCAAATAGATAATCAAGCTAAAATATTCTATATACTTGAATATAAAAATTAACTGGAAATGCAGACTCAGAAATAAAAACACACTAGCTTTATTTCTGAGAATAAACAGTACCTTTCTCCTGTCATATAATGCATGGTTATCCAATATCATCTTCCTTTCATGTGCAGCATACCTCCGCAAATCACGTCCAAATTGCTGTCAAAGATATAGCAAATATCAGCCCTTTTCACAAAACAAAATTGTTATCCTTTGCACTTTCTAACACCAAACCAAATAATAAACTAACAAGTAAAAATTACCTCTATTAAAAGAATATGGTCTGATAAAATCAATCATCTGAAAGGAAATGTTTTTATAGGGAATCGTTCATCGTTTCAGTCGGTTACTCTGAGAGTAGTTGGGCATTGTATAAGCAAGCAAAGCTGTGATGGGCTCCCACAGTCTGTGGGTGAATTGGCTCAACAGGGAGTGAGGCAGAGAAAAATTAAGTCAGTGCCTACTCATCCAAAGGGCCTCACACTGTGTGTTTTTAGTGCAGACACCTATCTACAGAGTTGAGAGAAGGGCTTTTAAGTTGCCAAACACTTCCAGGATAAGAAAGGACCCCAAAGTCTGCAGAACTTAATCCAAATCCAAATAAATACATTCTGTTATCTCAAAAAGGTGAGTGAAGTAGCTCATAAGCTCAGCAGGAGAACACATCAATTTCAACATTTTGCCTGGTCTAAACCATCCTGCTTCCAATTAACCTGAGTAGAACAGAGTGGCAAGGCACCAGTGCTGCTTCCAGCACATCAAAAAGATCATTCAGAGCAGGCTCAGGAGCTCTCCATTGCACCATGTAATCACTCCCTAAAAAATTAACATCAGAAGGCAAGCACGCAGAACAGATTAAAAAATAATTCTGTCTGGAGAGAGATTAATCATCTGAGTTTTGAGTTTGCATTAGGCAGAATTTTTTGTTTTGAAAATAGTGTACTATTTTATATTATGCCAGCTAACTAGTGTCTATAGTGAAAGTAGCTATCATTTCAAGTTTTCTTATTAAAACCTAAACCAAAATATATTTTATTCTAGTTCAAAACTAAAGTTTAATTTAAAATTTTTTCCAGCTTTTTACAAATTAAAAGAGTCAATTAAAACGCGACTGAAACGAAACATTTGATCTAATCCAAAAAGAAAGATGTCAAATCATTTTCAATTTCCTACAAAACAAATTAAGTTCCATTTCAGAACATCAATTCCTCAAATGTTTAATTTCCTGTAAAATTATGTGATGCTTTCCAAATCATCTCTCTACTCAGTAACCATTTAAATTGCTTGTTAACAGTATTATGGTGTAAAAAGACAGCACAACTGACCAAAAACCTTGCTCTCCAGTTCATGAACCTAAACACTAAGCCTCGAGGAAAACAGATGTTAACTCCCCTAGAGAGATTGCCATAAATATTCGTGAGGAATTCATCAGCTCCAACCCATGATCAGGCATGGATGACAGCATGAAATGTGATGTGTGGACATCAGGAATATTTTTTTTTAAATCCATGAACTCTGAATGGTCCTGCAACAACGAAAATGTGTTTGCAATGCTAAGAAAACATATACGGTTGTGGTTACTTACCCTGGAGCCCGTCCAGCCTAACAGAGCGTATGGGTATTGCTCAAAGGGGGTTATGACCAGATCCACACGGATTGCCTTCCAGTCTTTGACTTCTGCCATTTCCAATTTTTTTGATGTGTTGCAACTGCTGTTGTCTACTCTTGGCTGATATAATTTTAAAATTGCAAAACACTTCTGAAAATGATCCATGGCATCAACTTTTCTGCTTGGCAGCTGTTCCTTTACAAATGTTGATTCAATGATATCACAATAAAGGAGTAAGCCCTAAAGAGAAGATATTGTTCACATTGAATTGTTGAACTTGTTTTACTGTCGTTCCAGAGTTTCTAGACAGTTGTCTTAAAAATTCATGTGAAATGTAACTTCAGTAAACAAGGAACTGTGCCAGGCCAAATCTCAGCTAAGGAGAGACATGAAACAGCTTCAGCTTTTGGAAAAATATTTGAGGGAAATCTGCACTGGTAGATATCTGACAGTAGTGAGGTCCTGCCCTGTACTAAAGAGATAGTATTTGCAATTCTTCCCTTCCCTCCTTTTCTCCTAATCATTTTTCTAGTTAACGTCAACAGAAATTTCTGACTAAGAATTGATGTGCTCCCATGTGGCAGACATCTAGAAAAAATGATTAGTCCAGTGCACAGTCTTGCTGACAGATTCCAAAGTGGAAGACTCCATTTGGACTGCATCTGTTGCATGAGATTTCCTTGTGACAAAGTCTGGAGTCTCCAGAGAGATGGAAGATCCCTTCCCATGTTTTTTGCTCAGAGGGAGTGCCACTTTAGGTCCTTGGATGACTTTTTTGTTTCTTCTTTGACATCACTCAAATGTTCACATACTCTATATATTCTCCTTCCTCTGGACTAGGGGCTTTTTTAAATTGCAATGTTGAACTGAGAGTGTCTAGAAATGGTTTTATTTGATGGCTGTCAGTGGTTAACTACAATGTGTGGTTTAGGAATGGTATTCTCCAGTTTAGTAGCCCTGCTAAAACCACTCCTCTTGCTTCCTCCCCCCTCCTCTCCCTCAACTGAAAACACAAAAGGCAAAGATCACGGGCTGAGATAAGAACAATTTACTGGAAACAGCAATGAGGTAAGAAAACAAACAGTTACAGCAACAATATTAATAACAAAATGTATAAGACAAAGAAACTATTTACACACAAAATACCAGACCATTTTGACTACCACACTTTCTCCCACTGGAAGGAACACCCTTCAGTGTGTTCCCACTGGAAGGAACACCTTTCAGTCCCTTGCCCCCATCCCTGGCAATGATACAAAGTGATATTGAATAACATTAGGGTCTGTCCACGCCCCTTCCCTCTGACCTGGCCAAAACCAGGACAAAAGGTCTCCAGATAAGACCGCTTAATGTCACAGGCAACAGCGAACTGATTTTTCAAAGAATACCTCAGTATTAAAAAATGGATTTTGATTATTTCTCTTATATAGTGCAGGTGTGGCAACTTTACATAACAACATCTTAAATGTCTTAGAGAATACTTTACAGTAATAAAATTACTTTTATCACTCAGAGCTATAATTCTGGCCAAAAAAAAACTATAACAAAAACACTTAACAAGATATGATTTCCGTGAAGAGACACTGATGGGTATTATTACATTTTTAGCCTCCAGCTTTTTGTTGATGATAGTTTCAAATTAACAATCCTATTGTTTTACTGGAAATCAGTTACAGGCTTTTTTACGGGTCAATGAGCCAGCCTTTTTAATGATAACTATTTCATTTGAATTGACATTCTTTCACTTGTTTGGAATTTTTCCTGATTATGAAGATTTATTATAAACTAATATGAGAAAACTCTTTATGTAGCTTCTTCTCTCAGATTACTAGTTTCCAAGTCTACTGATTTGAAAATGCTTAAATTTAGCAGGTGCTCTGTAACATCTATCTTTAAAACAGTAATTTTTTCTTAATTTTACCCCAATGTCACGAGGCACTGATGCTTGCGCTTTCCAAATATAGACTCAAAACAGTTGTTGAATGTTAATGCATAACTGCTTATTTTCCTGCTCTTTTTTGATGAAACTATCCTCTCTTCAGGTTAATCTTGTTGCTTTTAATGCTAATAAAAATAATTTTAATATCATTAATCATTGACCATTAATTGAGGACTTCGCGCTTTGATTAAGCACTGGCATTCTTCCAATTTTCTTTAAAAATCTGTTAGCTACTTAGCAGTACTTTCTCATCTTTTTCTTCATTCTTCTTTTTGCTCTTGGAGATTTGGGACACTACATAGTATATACCAGAAGTCAGGGCATCACCATTAAATAGGAGCCAAAGCCTAGGTCATATGCATTGGGACAGTGTTTCCAATTAACCCAGTATAATTAGACAGTGGACATCACCATCACCCCATAAAGTAAAGGTGCAATGGCACTTCTGTACATTTGGAAAAACCATTGCCTGAAGGGGCAGTCAGCTATGAAGATTGTGTGAAGTTCTGGCCACTGCTAGCTGCAGAGCAGCTGCATTCTCATTACTCTGTGTCAGGGAATCTGCAGTTCTGTGCACATTTCAGCTTGCTCTATACACCATAAAATGCTGTAGGCCTTGTTTAGACAATCAAGTTTTAAAGTGTGGGCATTTTAATTTCTCAAATTTACAACACTATCAAAACCAAATGTATTTTTTAGGACAGTTATGTTAAGACCCTCAACAGTTTTCCATTTTTAGAATGACTATGCACTTTTACTTAAATATGCTGAGTGCTGGCACATCAATAGCATTGATATTGGAGTAAATCCATGCTCAAACTGAGGAAAAGTATGACTTTTTAGAAAAATATTAAATCAATCACTGAAAAATCAATCAAATATGGTCACTAGCACTCTCTGTCATTTTTAATTAAATGGAGTCCTATTTTATATTTAGTGTTACATTCTGTCGTTATACATAATTGTGGGTAGCTGGATTAATTCTGTTAAAGCTAAGTAGGATCATTTTATATCATCTGAAAATGTAATCCAATGTGTTCTTCTGAACTGTATATAAGCTGTTGCTCTAAATTTCCTTCTGAGAGAGTTTAATAAAGTGAAACTGGATTTGTTTGGGGGTTTTTTTCAGTGAAATTCCTGTATCTAATCCCAAATAGGATGCAGAATGTTAATTTGGAAAAATCTCAACCTAGATGAGACAGATGGAATCCTATAAAGTGGAAGAACTAAAGGAACTGATGCCTAGGAGAAGTCAGGCCTTTCAAGGCAAGAAGTCATTAGAAAATGGCATCAAAGGTTTGATCAGCAATGAAAACTCGGCAGCTGCTGCATAATCATGTGGCTGCCTTGGTCCCTTTTTCATCTTAGGTTCCTTGTGTGTTGGAATGGTCTATTTCTGAGCATGGCTGGAGCACCCTGGCTTTGACAGCAGAGGACAGCTCAGCACTGGAATCCATGAAAGAAGGTGTTTGCCCCTGTGTGCCATAAGCATTTACACTGCTGAGCAAGATAAAGGGACAGACAGACAGACAGACAGACAGGGACTTACACGTACCTACTCACCCACATAGAGCTATACAATACAGCCCAGGAAGATCACACATCTTAAGAAATGCCACTATTGCCTGGATCTTCACTTAGAACATAGCAGGAAATGGAACACTTCTGCCTACTTTATACAATAACCTCACAAGCAGGATAATCAAATTCAGCCCTATACTCTCCCTAAAGGAATTTAAGCCAAGATCTCTCATGTCCAAGGCTCTAACCACCTTGCAATAGTCTATTTTAGATAAGCATTTCCTCAGCTTAGTCAGAATGAAATGGAAAAATTCATAATGCATGGAGAAGAAAGCTGAGACAATATGTGTTCGAAAAGGAGCTCTGCATCCTTATGCATTGTTTCATCTAAAACAAAAGGTTCTTTGCTCTGGCCTCTTAACCATTGCTGTGTCTTGTCTTAGAAACAGGTTTTGTTGCTGGTAAAATCCAGCTATCACTTAACAATGAACGTGCGGCTCTCCAGTGAACCCAGTTTCCAAAAATCTGTTTCTAGCAACAGAAAAAATATTACTTGCTCCTCACCGTCCTCTTTAATGGCGCATCAAGCCTTCCCCTTCCTGAACACCTCATCAAGGATGAATACTAGAGTTTAAATCAGACCACTAATATATTAAAATAGGTAAGCACAGGCAGGAATCTCCATTACTCATTTTCCTGAAGCCAAAAGAAAAACCCAACACTATACTTACATGAATACAAAGGGGAAAACTGAAGAGTGCAGGAATGCCTGTAGCGACATTATCCCTTCCATTGTTGAAAGTACGCATATAACAGCAACAGTGCTAAATACAGTTATATCGGTTTTCAGCAAAAACTGAAAGCATTTTTTCACAGTATGTGAATGAAGCTACATGGACACAGATGGCTCAGCCTGTTTGCCCACAGACTTTCAAGCTCTAACCCACAGAAGTAATTTCTTACTTTCTTTATGAGGCTTTTTGGAACCATTAAAACCATAACCTGAGTACTGCATCACAGCTTTTCCGTTTTGCCACTCTACTTTGAAGACTTTTTGTTCTCTGTTCCTCAGCCTGTTTATCCCTGGTGATGCTGCATCAAAGACCATGATGGTGCTGATTTAGCCACTTCATTTTCAGCAGCTTTCAATGGAAGAATCTTATAACACTAAACTTTTCAGCTAAGAAAAAGGCCCTTTAAACTATTTAAAGTGGAGGTCCATAATTTAGAAGTTAAACATTGTCAAATCCTTCACTAAGAGCTGCCAAAAGGAAGTCAGCCTCATGACCTCCATGATGTACATTGATTAATTTGGGCTTAGAAGCAGTAGCACAAAAGTGGCAAGCTGTGAAGCAGACTACTGCAAAAAGTAAAAAACTGCTTTATTTGGGGTTTTTTTGTGTCCTCCTCTCTCCCTCAGGAATCAAAGATAATAAAAGGGCAAGAGAAGTATAAATCCTCTTTCTTTTTTGCATTTTGATTTTGCTGGCAGCTTATTTTTCAGTAGTGGCAGTAAAAGCCTGTACATTACAACTGCCACAGTACAGAGGTAGTATTTTAGCTAGTAGTACAAACCATGAAAAAGCTGGAGGACAAGCAGAACACAGGAAATATTTTTCCATAACTTTAAACTATACTCAGCTTCTT
Source organism: Cnemophilus loriae (assembly GCA_013397755.1). Lineage (NCBI taxonomy): Eukaryota > Metazoa > Chordata > Aves > Passeriformes > Corvidae > Cnemophilus > Cnemophilus loriae. The sequence continues at coordinate 1,530,515 of VZTF01002606.1, read as the reverse complement.
TGGGTTTGGTTTCTACGGCCATTGTGCTTCTGATGTTCTTCATGCTGGGATTTCTAGAGGAATCCTAATCTTTTTATCAAACTCTTGGCCACCCTTGACCTCCCATACTCTGCCTGCACTCCTTTCTGCCAAATAGTCCCCGTAACAAGAAAATCAGCAAGAACGATTCATTTTCAATTTCTTTCCTTTCAATTCCTTTTAATGAAAGCAGCTCAAAGTGAACTGGAAAACTTCAGTGCTTGTCAGACTTGTCAGATCACAGCCAGTTTCCTCAGTAATGTAAGTGGAAAAGAAGGAATGAAAGGCTGCACTCAGGGCAGGCTCTATCCTTGGTCTCTTGTCACTTTTCCCTTCTGCTGTACTATAATAAACGTGATTTTGGGAGGACCCATACGCGGTTTCCTAGAGATTCAAGTGTGTGCAAGAAGAGAAAAAGACACCTTCTAAGAAGAAAGGAAACTTTTCTCGTAGTAAAGGGAATATAATAACCATGAAAATACCTATACATTAATAATACAGTGATAAAAATAGAGTATTTCCTCAGCACTCATTAACTGCCATGGCTTCATTGCTTTTGAGCTGTCTAAATAGTACCTGCTATCAATCTACTCCAACACATACAGCTTCCACAGAGAAATGAGAGAAATCTAAATAATTAATAATAGCCTGTTAACACTTCAAAAACCAAAAATTAACTGGAAGAAGAGGAATTCAGCTAATGTTTCATTTTACTAGGAAAAAACCAAGTTTGAGGCCCTTCCATTAAAGACAGCTGAAAGATTTTGACCACCTTGAAACAGATAACTTCATACAGTCACATAAGCTTTTGTGTAGTTGGATGTTTTGAATCTCTCATGTGTTAACCCATTATACATTAATTAAAGTATGCAGCTCAAGAATCTATTCAAAAGCATTCTCTGCAGGCTGTCTGCACTGAAAGCTGACTTAACTTCGCTGTGAGGCACTTGATGATTCACCTCAGAATGCTGGCCTTTTACCTTGTTGAAATGTACTCCATTTCTTTGAACAGTATCGGTAGTATGTGTTGAAAAATATCTCAGCTGGCTAGAAAAGTAGAAGAATAAACAAAAGTTTATTTTTCCCAACATACTGTATTTTTCTGACCCAGGAATATTTTGAGCTACCTGCACCTCTTATAACTGAGACATTTCCAACTTTAAAGCTGGTGGAAACTGAAGAGCTGAATAGAAAAAAAAAAAAAGAAACAAACTCAAAAAACAACAACGAAGAAACAACCAAAAAAACAACAACGAAAAACTCCATTCCTTAGACGAGAAATTCCTCTCTGAAATGATACAATCATCAAACAGTTTGGGTTGGAAAGGACCTGGAAGATATGTGCATTATTCCAACCACAGACATTATGGGAAACCATGTCAATTTTTCAATATTTCAGTGGCAGCTGGGAAAATTGCTAATTAATGGACTGAAAGGAAGCCAGAATTCCAGAGCTTTGGTGCCTAAGCTTTCAGACTTGCTCACCTCACACCATAAGGTAACCCAAATCCACTATGCTTAAAGCTGGATTTCCCTGAAGCAGCTTCCCCTGGGGAAACCTACTCCCACCTCAAGGAGAAATTAAACAAATAGAGGGTTTTTTCAAAGTATAAGAAAAATTTTCTCTAACACTTAAAACTCTACCAAGCTTGATTTCTCACCTCTGACTAGCTGCATATTCTTAGGGTAAGATATTACAGAACGCGTACAGAGCACTTCTGATATAACCTTCAACTTTAGCATTCAGAGCTAAAACGTGCACCTAGATCATCATGGTTAATAACCAAATACAGCAATACCCAGCTCCAAAATATTGCAGGCAGCTGTAAAAAGGAGTATAACATTCTTTAAACAGTATCCAGGCTTAATTCAGTGGAGTTAGAACATGTCTCTTTTGGCCAAGTGTTCTGTAGTCCATACCTGCTTTTTCCACAAGTCAATAACTTTATGCAGAAGTTCATCATCTTCTCTTGGTCCTGGATTGGTGATCAAAAAATCTATGTCATGTCCAGTCTTCTTACCCCTAGAAGGAATAAATAACAAGGACATTAAAAGAGTTAAGTTCCTGTTGAATTTTGCTCTGTTTTCAAAGAGAGTTTTTTTGCTGCATTATAAAAAAGGTTTGCAGAATAAAGTGATAGCAATGTTGCTTGAAAAATAACCAAAATGAAATCTTTTACTTCTATTATGGGGTCTATTAGTCTTCTTTATAAAATAATAATTATAACTTTTTTATCTATGTCCTCTGTTTTTCAACTAGATACTACAGATCCATTTGCAGATGTTAAATCTCTCTCTTTCTTCCCCTTAAGTCCCAGAAGGGAAGATTTCAGTCATCTTCAGATTTAAAAAAAAGCATAACCAAAATACCATATTACGTATTACGAATCCAGTGCAGTAACAGCAGATGACTGCTGCAGTAACAGCCAGTCAGACTACCACAGACTTAAATATTCTTCTTTGCTTTTGATGGACAGTTTAATGTACAAAACTGTGATTATGAATAATTTTATTGTTTCTTTTAACAGCACATATAAATCCTTTGACTATTTTTCGTTTCTTCTCTTTTAAATATAACAATGCTTTTTATAGATATTGAGATTGATTTTTTTTTTTTGAGGACAGTTTGTCCTTAATGTGACTAAAGCTTGTTTTTCACGTGCGCTAAGGATTTCATAATCAAATCCATGTACACAAAATTTAATTGCAAATGTTCTTAACGAAAAATTATGTCATAACCTCTTGTTTTTCTCCATTTAAGTCTAGGCATTCAGCTTGCCTTTCATCTACTTACCAAAGGTGTTAAACCTAAATCTGATTAAAATGTAGCTATCCTTGGAAAACAGGCAAAAGCCTGTTACTGGAATGATTCACTTCAGAATTATAAAATGTTTGAGAACACATAAAAATTTATCTCACAGTGCAATTCATCTGAGTATTGCAGAACCAATACAAGGTTTTAATTTTGCTCTAAATGCTACGACAGGAACTGCATACACATTTACTGAGTGCACTCAGTCCAGCCTAAGGAGAAACAAGCAGAGGAGATATTTCTGCATTGAGAACATTTCTGCTTTATGGAGCTGGTGGAGTAAACACCCAAAATCTGCAGTAGTGACACTTACATGTAGCACATATCCAAATTTTTTTATGGAAAAAGTCTGCTCTTGCTGCTGTTCACAAGGGTACATGATGTTATATCTCAGGAGGGTTTCAGCCAACACTGTGTCAAGTATTCAGAGAACTCCTGAACTGCTATGCAAGCAGTGAAAATAAAACTGTGCGACCCAAAATATCTTTTTTTTTTATTCCATTAAATAACTTATTCACTTAAAATAATGCCTAAAACTGAGCCTGGTTTCTTAAACCTGGAAATTTGTAGGAACAGAACTGATAGGCGGACTCGTCAACTGCCATTTGTGTGACAGGAAGTCACCTAACTGATGGATAGCTGAACAGCATTAGCACAAAGTTGTAAGGAGATGAAAGTCTGGGGTTTGCGTTTGACAAGCAGTCTAACTCACTATAATGCAACTATTGTGCCGTGTCTGCAGCAAAGTCAAAATTGCTTAAACAGGTGGAAATGATTTCAAAAGAGGTTTCAAACAAAGCATCAGTCTAGGCTTAGAAACTGAACAGCAATTCAAATTCAAGAAGTTAGAAAATATTTAGTATTCTATGTAACACTGAGTTATTTTGTAGGATGCCATTCATTAGCTCTAAAATTACAATAATAATGCAAAGCTCTTACATAGCACTTTTTGCTAACATGTCTCAAAATATTTTTTCAAAGGGAAGGAATTTACTATTCCTATCTTAGAGATGCAGAGTGGCATAAGAAAATTTGCTTAAAAATATATTTTAAAGTAATCAAAGGAAGAAATTGGAAGCTGATGGATTTGGGAGCTGATTCCCAATGCTTCCTCAACAAGTACATATTTTAGGTTAACAACATCTACAAAATCCTGCATCAATCAAGCCATAAAATCACAGGAAATCCAAGGTGCTTCACTGGCCATCTATTTCCCAAGACTGAGAGTATTTATTGAAATGTTCTCGGGGTGTTTCTTGGTGAAATTAGAGAGTTTAAATCTCATATAAAAGCACACAATATTAGTTATTGTCAGAGTTATATTTCAGGTTCTTTTTGGGCTAATTCACAATGGATAAATTTCTGACTGAAATTGTTAGGCTGTTACTGAGACATTTAGTCTAATTGCCACTAGTACTCTCTACCAAACAATGTATTTCAGCCTAGAAAAATGTATTATTTCCCTGAAAATAGAAAAACAATGTAGTAAATTTAAAAGATGTATAATATACATTGCTCAGAGCTTGCAAATAATGCAAAAAAGTGCAGTTAGGAGTACATGGATTCAGACCATCATTCTGTTGAAGCTGAAGGTGGCCATTAATTTCAGCAGAGTAGGGTTTTTCATATATGTGTATATGTATTTCTGTGTGCATACATACAAACATGCAATCATGGGTAGTCATAAAGTTACATAAAGGGCACACAGGATGGGATACGGCCAAGGTGCTCCTTACCAGGAGTGTGCAACACATGGATTTGTAGCTAACTATATATCTAAAGACTAGAAATGACGCAGGGCTTGATTGCATACAAATTAGACACCCGTTGTGCCAGACATCTGGTCTTCAAATGGGTTATGAAAACCCAGAATTCATCACCTGATGAGGTGCCTCAGAGATGAAACCTCAATCTCTTGTTCATTCCTGAAGCTCACCAAGGGGACCACTGCAGGCTGCAGCCTTTTTCAAATCCCATCACATTCAAGAGAGCAGGTTCCTTACAAAGGGCTACAGACAGGCTCCAACAGGATCTAGAGACTGAAAGGAGTTAACTAAGCATCATTTACTTAAAAACAAACACTGTTTGAAAAACAAACACGAAATTGATGCTAACATTGCCTGGTTTTGTCTCACATTTCATAGCCCAGTGATTGGTGCAGTGATTTCTCATCTTTTTATTGCCTTATTTTCCTCAGTTAGGAATACTGGCATTGTTCCTATTTCACAGGAGACATCTCTTTCAGTCTTCTCTCCTTCTGCCTTCTACTGGGGTACAGTTCCAGGACTGGATTTCGGAATCTGGGTCCACGCCAGTGTCCACAGGTTATTTACTTTTTATTAGCTATTGAACAAATCTTCCATTTTATGTCTCAGGGTGGCATAAACCCACCTGAGCTCGTGTTTTTAGCACACTAATGATGGGAGATGTAGGAATTTGATTCTGGCACACCACAGTTTACATACTCTAATCACAAGGACTTTATATAAAATTTGGGTACTTTTCTTTTAAATAAAAATAGCTGCAATGACATTTTAGTAAAAATAATATACACCCTCTTAACATGTACGAGAATTACACAGAACTTGTCTATTTTCTAGGCTTCCTATAAGATGACAGTGATAATCTCTCTAGTTTCTACATTCTACCTGGGCATAAGCAGGATCTGGAAAATTATTTGCGTATACCTGGAACTGCTGGGGCTCTGGTGAACCAGGAGCATAGATGTACTCAGAAGCAAATTAATCTCAAACAGGGCTGGGGAGTTCAGGTTTCTGAGGCTCTGAACAGGAAAATATTCAAGTTTTGGATTTCCTATTCAGATCCACTTACATTTTCTTTTTCTTCTCTTTGAATTTAGACCTAAATCCTTGCTGGTCTGGAGCTATAAGAAAACCAGCATCTTAAAGAATGGAAATTGCAGCTTACCTTTTGTTCTAATAATTTATTCAAGCCTGAAGACAATAAAAGACAGTGCACTATTAATTGTGTTCAATTCTTAGCTGACTAAACGTGTATAAAGCTGGTAAATGCTTCTTAGCAGACAATTAATTACCTTTAAGGTTGTTGGAATTATCTTTTTTGCTGTTATTAGATTCCAAGTCATCAAATATAACTATCATTACGACTAAAACTTAAAGATATGAATGTCTGGCAAAGGATAATCATATTTTCTTAATCTACAATGGCAACACCTGCATGATTAGACAGTTAATATTTGCATGCGTGCAGAATATTTTGAGATACTAGGATGGTACATAATGGCTAACCCATGTCAATGACAATTCTGATAAAATTATTTTAGCTGAGGGAAGATGGACTGACATTTCCCTACTGCTCACAAAACTTCACTTTTGGACGAGCTTAAACCAATTTTTGCAGCAATGAGTTATGTGTCAAAACCCTGAAAACCACTTAGCAACTTTGTGCTTACACAGAGTTCAAGTGGGTACAGAAGACGAAACTGTATTTCCAAATGTGTGTTTGCATCTGTTAAAACTGCAAGCTTTTCTTGACCTTGCAAGCCCTTGACGTGTGTGAAATATAAAGTTAAAATCAACTGTTTATGTTATAAGAGTAACTGCATCTCCTGCTCAGGCATATTTCTAGAAAATATAATCATCGAAGTAAAGCCACAGAGAGCATCATATCTTAGGATGGTCTGTCATAAAAATTATTTATCATTACCTTTTCTATCGACATTGTACTGTGCCTAGAATTATTACCCACTTCTGATTACTGCCAAAACATGCTGGGCTTTGCCTGTTAACCAAGGAAATGTGTTTCTTCTTCGAAATTTTGCAGTCTAAGTCCTAGATTTGTTCGTCACCATCTTCCCTGCCAGCTGCTTTCAGTTTTGAGGGCTGGTCTCCAAGAGCAGCTCCTTTCTGCAGCTCTGGGCAGCTCTATCCATGTCTGCCACTATTCACAGTACGTACACTCAGCTAAGCTTGCTGTACTAATGTTTTTCTTCACTAGCATCCCTCTATTTCCAGTTTTCTTTCAGGTCTGTATAATTTTGCCCTACAATTTGGTTCCTCCCTTTTTTCACAATATGGATAATTTATTCTCAATGGTTTATGCTCTACTGAAGTGACATTGTCAGTTTTGTCTGCTTAGCATTTAGAGACCATAGGAATGATAAGGAAGAATGCACTTACTGGGTATATTTTTATTTTTCTGGCATTCTGTCCTTGATTTTACAGGCTGTGTTTTATACTGTTTTTGCCTTCATGGGTGCACTTCACCTATTCTTTCTCATGAACAGCTCTTTAAAGTGTACCTGGTAGTTTTTCAGTTCCCAGAATTATATTCAGATAGACATTAAAGATTTTTCTTATTTGGTAATTCAACTGCTACCCTGCCGTGGAATAAACCAGAAGGAATAGGATAAATTCCAGGATAAAATTCTTCTGTGAAGTCCTTCAAACCATTGAAGTGACTAACAGAATGGCCTACCTGCAGTATTAGATGACTAGCAAAATGACATCTGCCTTTAAAACCTTAAACACTGTACCAGATTTGTCTTTGGTTTATTTGGGCTATTTGGCAGTGGGTTCCTGTGATGTTTTGCTTAACAGACAGTACTTTCCTGGTTTCAGAGATTCGCACTTCATTCAAAGTGAGATTATAATAGTTTTTGCAAATCCTTCTCAAGCAAAACTCTTACTTTACTTCTGCGTGAAACCAGATCTCAAGTTAAGTGATTTACCTCAGATTTGTCCTGTCGGCTAAACAACAAACAATTTGCCTGATTTTAGATTAAAAATGGAAAGTCAACTAGGAATTTTGGCCCAGGAATCCAGTTTAATACAATGCTTTCCAGAGCAGTCTAAAATATCGTTTCTTCACAGCTGCCATATTGTGTAATTCGATCAATTCTCGAAACCATCTTAGGAAGGGCACTTCAACACTCTCCTTGTGAAAGATGGCATTTAATACTTAGAAGAAGAAAAAGACTTTCAACAGCTGCTCCCAAAAGACCATCAGAGATGACTCTGTCCCACTGGTTCTGCAGTCTCAGAATATGGACTGGAGAAAGCTGGAAAACCGGTATTTCTATATCTCTAAAAAACACAGATGGAAAATTTCCAAATAATTTTTTGGGGTTTGTTGTTGTTGTTTTGGGGATTTTTGCTTTGGTTTCAGGGGGTTTTGTGTTGTAACAGTCACAGCATAGCCATGACTACATTTGGCAAGCAAATATTATCTATTCCTTAATCAGAGAAAATTCTTGTTGCCAGGATAGCATTAAAAGTGCTGAATGAAGCCCCATGTGTGTTAAACCCTTCAGTGTTTATAAAGGCATTCGGAACTTTACACATGTGAACAGATAATCAGAACCATTAATCATTTGCACCAAGTCAAGCATACGTATTTAAGAACCTGGTAGACTGATAACTAATGTGCCTATTTCCAATATCTGATCAACTATAATAAATACTAAAGAAACAGAAATTTTGAGGGGGGGTTCCAGAAATTCAGCAAATTAATTGCATATAATTAATTACATTATAAATCTTCAAATCATACATTCATTTGACGGCACAAAATATAGCACAATGAAGCGGGTGCAAATAACGGTGAACACAAACAGATTTAGCATAGGCATTTCAGGCTTCTTTCTATGTGACTGAGCTTTTTATTCCTTTCCAAATTGTAGGAAAAATAGTGATTGTGGAAGAAGACATGAACTCTCGAACACTGGGTGTTGGCTATAGTTCCAAGCAATCTGTTTGATGAAACTGTATTGTATTTACAAAAACTGTATATTTATGATAATATTCAGATGCTAATCAATATTTCACCCACAACATTTGCAACCTATACACTGAATAAGAAAAACCCCATAACTCTGAAATATGTTATGGAGAGTGATTGCTATCAGGAAAGACAGTGAAAAAAATCAGTCTGTCAAGAATTGCTATGCAGTCAATATTCACCATAAAACTGAAGAAGATTTTTTTGCTTATCTGTTTTCTGAGCATTTTATTGTATAGTTGTATTTTGACACAGAAAGCTAGGAAAATCAATAAAAGAAATCTCAGACCAGTACTGTGGGGAGTGGGCCTTAGACATCATGTGGAGAGTCTACACAGAATATCAGAGGATATAACCCCTCCCTTCTTTCCAGAGAGCTCAGATAAAAAGCAATCCAGCTGAAATTCATTTGTATAGCAAGTTGGATCTTAGGTAAGATGCTGGAAGCTGATATAAAAAAAGTGATATGCCCTTTATTTGTTGAAAGAAATATGGGAATTCATTATATGTTAAATTAAGCGTCATCTTCTCTGCATTCTTCTTCTGGGAAATGGAGGGAGGACAGCTTCCAGACAGACATCCCCAAGTGATTTGAAAATACGTGAGGCCATTTGAAGATTTTCTTGAATATAGATGAGTAATATGCATAAACATCTAAGAACAAATGCAATTGCTGAAGTGATGATTGTGTGGCAATGGAAAAGACATTAAATGTTGCGGAAGGTTACACACAGCTGAAGAAATGAAAATACTGTGATATAGCACAATGATCTTTTGTTTGAGCAGCAAAGAGAAAACTTGAAGAAGTAGCAGAATCACTTCTTTTAGAAATAGCAAACAAATAATTTATAAGCACCATAAAATGCATGTTCCTAAGGGGAAACCCTAGTAGCCTTAGTGTACGTGCACAGTAAAACATGCAATTACAGCTTTAATGGAACATGCACACATACGTACACAGAGTGCAAACATTTCTTTCCATATTTTTACTCGAGGGAGGTATCCTCTGTGCTGGGTCTCATTTAACTCCCACTGTAACAGCAGCATAGAACTACTGTTTGACATCAGCTGAGCTTGATCAAATTGAAGTAGCACAGGAATTCTGTCTAATAACTGCAGTCCTGATTAAGTTGCTTCTACAGCCTATCTCCAACCAACATGTGCCTTTCAGGAAAAGGAACATACCTTTTTATTCCAAATCCCAGGTAGTCTTCATGCCTGTGGATTTGCTTATTAAGCAGTCTTTGCTGAGACATCGAACAGGGGATAGACAATTTCTTACAGCCAGACATTAAAATAATTCTGAGTTACTGTCAGTCAAACTACAAAGAACTACATATTTTCTTTGTATAAACCCCTTATAAAGAGAAAAAAAGTCTTTAAGCTTAAAGTACTGGAGTGTGACAGTGCTACAACCGTAACACAGAAAGTAAAATCCTGGCTGTTTGACAGAAGAATTCTATCAATTGCAAAACAGTTACAGAATAATTCTTGGCTCTGATACTACAGATTTTCAAAACCTTGTTACATAATATCCCATCTTCAGATATAAATTACTAGAGTTTTAATAAAATAGAAAAGTAGTGGTCTACAAAGTAGACTAATAAGTACAATTCTCTGAATACTTCGCCTAAAGAGAATTTACTGAATGCAGAATTTAATCAGAAGTTTATTATTCCAGCACTTTTTCCCCCAACCTTTTTTCAGGTCTGAAATCTGGATCCAGAGTAAGTGGCTTTATTGACTCAGAAGGACGTTAACCTTTGCTATTTATACAATTAGTACACTGACAGGAAATGAGCAGAGTCAGATCTGTGCAAGGGTTTCTGAAACACTGGTTTCATGCTGAAGGAGTTTGTTAAATGGAAGAAACTATAATGTTTGCAATGTGCTTGTTTCATTTGCAACAGGAACTAGGTAATAGTTAAAAGAAGTTAGAAAGTTATTCTGCTTGTGACAGAAAGTGTCTTCCAAATTACAATAAAATACTGTAACGTTCATTTGAAGTTACTTCCTCAGAAACTCTCAATTACATATTCTGACAAATAGAGGTTCTGACAAATTCTGACTGTAGAGAGTGTGAACAGCCTAAGTAGCAGCATGATACTGCCCCAGCCCATTGCTAGCATAAATGACCAGCTAAGCCCTGTACACCACACCTAAGCTGTTCTTCAAATCACTTCCAGCTTTAGCTCAGAAGTATTCCTTGATATTCAGGTCAGCTCCACATTTTCAAAACAACATTTAGATTCAACGGTGTCAATGCCATGGTGGTTCACATACATATAGAGTAGGCAGCAAGAAAATAAATGCTCACTGAAGTGCAAAAGCAGCTCAACCAAAGTTAACAATCCCAAAACACTGACACAGGGAAAGCAGAGACAGCAGAATACAAAATGTAAGTGTTGGCAAGCCTGACTTGCCTTGTGCAGTGACCACTTCGTCAGCCAAGGAAGAGGGGAAAAGGGAACATTCAGTCAGAATAAACTAGGGGCTCTCAAACACGCCAAACTCTAGCACCAGCTTCATTTGTTCTCTCGGTGCTTGATCTCCACCCTAAACATGGCAAAGACACAAGATCAATGAGGATACCAGAAGCAAGATGCCATTTTGTAGTTCATCAAATTAGACAGAGGGCTCATCTGTACAATTTATCACATGAAGCCATATTACGCTTCCCCGAGTTTGGAGTTTTAGGAGTCAAAGATCACTCCGATTCCAGAATTAAAACTTGGGAAAGCCTTCCACTGCAGGACAGGGTAGTAAATAGGAAGACAGAGCTGTAGAGATTACCAGGTTACTTCATGCAAAAATTAATTACAAGTTCTAGATGACAATTTTGAGCATGGTTATTAAAAATAACCAAGAAGATTCCTCCCCATCTTAACATTGCAAGTATCTATGGCAGTCATTTTTTATACCCTCTGATTCAGTGAACGCAAACAGTCAGCATTCACTTTCCAAAAATAAAGTAACATGCCTGAAGTAATGAGGAAAACAATAAACCAAGATGTGATCAGGGCTCTGTAGAAGATAGATATGGGTTGGGGTTCTTCAGATAATTTCTGCTCTCTTGGTTATTTGAATTAGATCCTAATTGCTTTTGAAGGCAGTTTGACACTAGTGGTTCCCAGTCAGCATCAAAATTAATTCTGTTTTCTTTCTAATGCTACGTGGGTGGTAAGGTACAATAAAGCACCTGTGGAGATGAAAAGTGTCAGTTGTGGGGATATACCCGTGCTAACGTTTTGTAGCTGGACTCTGAGTTCAAGGCCCAGCCTTTCGGTCACCCTACTGCACTTGGTTTGCACCAGCTAATAAAAATTTTGACTTGAATATTTCCAGAATTCTAAACCCAAACTGACTGAGACTTTTTATTCCATGTCAAAGGAAATTCTGGAATTCTTGCCCCTTGAGGACTAATTCTTCCCTAATTGTACATTACAGTGCTCTTCCGGGGTATAGTTAATATCTGTGAGATAGTTTAATAGGATTCTGATTAATGTCTGAAATAGCAGTAATCTAATTAAATCAACTGAAATAAATTCTGCCACTAGCAAAGACAATTAAAATTAAAACTGAAATAATGATATATTTAACTGAAAAGATACCATACGGTTATGAGAACTACCCTGATTCATTTTGAGGGAATTTGTGGGTAAAAAAAATCGCTGTCATAGCTTTGTCTGCAGAATTACTTTTCCCACTAATTTAAGAATAGAATTATTTAGGTTGCACTGTCTCTGAAATAAAAACATGGTGAAAACTGAGAACTATTCCCCTGGGCAGCAATAAATCAGACTTCTACAAAGGTTTGAATTGCCAAAGGTAGCACAAAGCAGCTTCTTTACCCAGCCAAGTAATTCAACATAAACCCAGCTGAACTATGTAAGTATTTGGCAAAGATTCACAGGTATCTTCTCTAGGAAAAGCGCTTGAGGGTGGACACTTCATTAAAATGCTATTTTTCTTGCCCAGTGTAACAGTAATTCTAATTCACTGGAGGCAGAACACATTTTCCATGGCTGTGGAACATATTTATTTTATTTTTGAAGTTAATCCAACTCTGCAATGAAGCAGCATTGGGAAAAATCCCCTCCTTTAGGAGCAGAAACCTTATTAGACAGCATAAGGGAATACAGCCTTAATAAAGGATACACAAAACAAGCATTTTTGGTTTCTCATTTCAGCAGGATATCACTGCTATTGTGCATCGATAGCTTCTGTTCAAGAAGACTTTCAGGGAAAGACCTAATAGTGCAGAGAATGAATTACTTAAAAGATCTTCTTGTATCAAGTCAGGAGAAAGAAGCGTTACCTCCTGCAGCAGAAGGGACCACATCACTGGTTATTTCTACATTTTTGGTCTGAGGATAAAAATCACTGTGAAGAGTACCAATGAAAAACCTGTGCAATAGCACTTAAATTTACTTGAAATGTAATTTCACCCTGAGTGACTACACTGCCTCAAAAAAAGTGTAGTAATGCATGGCACTCACCTTGTCTCATTAAACACGCTTTCAAAGACCGAAGTATGCCTATGCTTGACTGTATCTTTTATGACCCAGAAGAAACTTAGATATTTCTCAGAGTACAAGACACTTGGATACTTCTCTTCATGTCATAATGATGGGTTTTCTTTAAGTTTTGCTTTAACAGATATTTAATTTAATACAACAAAAGGAAATGATAAATCAGAAAACAGCTATTCAACTGAGGAACTTAAATGATCAGTGTAGCTAAACTTAGACATATTCACTGATCTTAGAAAGCTCTCTTAGATTATTTGCATTTAAATTATTTAATGTGTTAAACATATTCTACACAAAATTCTGAAAATATTTCCCTGCCCTGTGAAAACAATGAATGGTGAATGGTGTGTTTACATATTGCCTTCTGTGTACATTTAGCCAAATGGTTATTTCAAATCATATTTGGTTTAAAATAAGACTGTGTGAGGATTCTCTTATACACTAGCATCTATGAAAACCATAGTCATGGAATAACATGAAAATCTGAATGGAACTCAAAATTTGAAGAACTGATAAAAAAAATTGATCACAAACAAAAACATTAAAAACAAAGTGATTCACCTATTTTTGTATGCATTACCTCGAGGAGGACCACCTGTTATTCACATGCTGAAACTACTTCTCTCCAACCTTAGCTTCAGAGTTGTTATAAACAGAAAAGTAATGTCTGTGAAAAACTGTTGCAAAATGGTATTTCAACTAAATTTACTGTGCACTGTTAAAATAGTTCATAAAGCTGTCTTCCACCAGTCCGGTTTCTACTAAGACCACAAAATAGGACAATGGCCAAGGTAAGAATTTAGTCACCTATTTGTTATTTAGAAAGTATGGCTCTCTCTAGGGATTGTAATAGTTGCACAGCCTGGACGGTACTGCTGTCCTCTGGCTTTCATAGCATGGGTCAGGTTGGAACAGACCTGTGGGGCATCTGGTCCAGCCTCCCTGCTTAAGCAGGGTCATCCTACAGCAGATGTCACAGGATTGCATCCAGATGGTTCTTGAATATCTCTTGTGAGGGAGACTCCACAGCCTCTCTGGGCAATCTGTTCCAGAGCACAGTCACTCACACAAGTAAGAAGTTCTTCCTCTGTGGGAACGTACTTGTCTTCCTTCCATGACATTGATGCCTGAACGTGGCTGTCACCAATTATACCCTGATGTTGAATATTTATCGCTTTTGGCTTGCACACAAGATGACTTTTTGTTGCTAACAGCTTTAGCCTCTCTGAATCCACTATTTGGAGTAAATTCACTATTCAACCAAGCAAAACAAAACTGTGCTTAAGCTTTGAATCACTGCAAGTGCTGTCTCAATTTCATATAAATAACGCAACTGTACCTGGAAGCTGTCCATATAATTTCAAGCTTTAAAGCTTATGAAATGTACCATACCAATCTGTCACAGTTTTATTTAAAGTCATGAAATGCATTGCTGAAGTTTTGCTTTTGCTGTCTTGGCGAATTCTTTAAATTACACTTCATTTCAATTGAGCATTTCAAATGACATCATAGAAACCTCCTGCATAAACAAATTTTGCCCAGTGCCAATCAATGACAAAACAAAACCACTTCAACACTGTTTGAAAGAGACATACAGTCCAATAAGTATTGATGTGGATTTGGGATCTCATATATTCAGCTGAAATGTGAGGCATGCAGATGAATTTAGTCTTAAAACATCCACCTAGTTTTGTATGTCTAAGCTCTTCCATCAGCATATTCTATGGAAAGAAGCTTTCTCACTCTTAAGAAACAGCCTGTAAGGCAGTGATACAGCATCCTTAGTTACTAGAAATTTTACAGATTTTAATTATTCTGAAACCTGCAGGAAAAAAGAACATACTCCAATACGTAGTAAGTACTGAGGAATCAGACTTGACTGGAGAGAAGGTATGTTTTTATTATTTATAAGAGGATGCATCTCAGACTAAACCTGCTCAGACATCCTGAAGTACCTAGTTTCTTTTGGCCTAATTAAAAGCCTTAAAGATGACTTTAGAATTATGCAAACTGGGAGACAAGGAAATTCAACTACCTCTAATTTTGAAGAATACAACTATGAGATCACGGTACTCAGATGCCAGATATTCTGGTGAATTATCAGAGAGTATGATGTACTTTAGGGATAAAAAACAAAAAAAAACCCAAACAAACAAACAAACCAAAAACAAACAAACAAAAAACCCAATCAAACAAACAAAACAACCACAACAAAAACTCAACAACAACAACAAAAAACACTAAGAAAGGAAGGCAAAGAAAATTACCTCTCCCTCTATCCAACAATAAATTAATATGAGAGGACGAAAGAGAAGGTTAAGGTTTTTAGGACTTCTGTCTTTGGAGGTAATTGGTGACTGGCACTTTCCAGGACAGACTCCCACAAACTGGGAGAGCACTGGACCCTTCTAGACCTGGATTATCCATTATGTATAGCTATTACTTTGTTTCAAGGCCAATTCGGGTGCATTGTCCACGTTCTGCTGGTGCTCTGCCAGAAGAAATTTGGCCAGAGCTGGCTATAGATTACATAGGTAATCCAAATACCTAAAGGTAGGATGGAATGCTTACAGTGCATTGACACGCTAGATTTATAAGTCAGAAAGCTTTCCAGTTTTTTGTTTCCATCTCAGCTGGTGCATAGGCCGCTCGGGTGCCACATTTCAAAAAGCATTATCTGCAAACCCAAACCTCAGCTAAGTGAGAGATATATTGCTAGAACAATAACCTAGTGAACTCTTCAACATCATAAATAATGCAGTAGAAAAACCAGAAAGGTTAGCTGCATTCAAATTATTGTCTAAAATAAGTAAACAAAACTCTTGATTATTAATTATGAAAAGTGTATATTAAAAAAAATACTTTCGTTAAACTACTTGTCACACCTTTTTTTTGTAACCAGTAAAAAAATTATTTTGCGACTAATGCAGTTTCCATTTACTAGTTTAGATATTTTTTTGCCCAAGACAAAATTGCTTGGTTCAGAACTGTATTTCTATTTTACTTACTCAGAATCTCATAAATATATATAAGTTTGTACTTAAGATACGGTATTTTATTTTAAAGAAGGTAAAAGTTATTTTTCTATACTGATACTTTAACAAAATTAACAACCAGCTTTGTAGCAACAATTTTTGCTGTCCTGAAGCTTTCTGGCAGTAGATTGCAAACGTGAATTCAAACCCTGTCCATTTTAATTCTCTCTAGCTAACTCTCTTGAGTGTTTTGAAAGGCTTATTCCTTTAACATATCCCTTTGTCACAGAAACTTTTATCAAAAAAGTTCTTTTTCATGCGTGTCTACTTTGGCATTTCTAAAAATCAAAACATTCTCTTTAAACAATTTAAAAGACAATATTAATGTTCATGCGAGGAAGGAAACATGCATTTTCAGAATGTCTGAATGATATTAAATGTTCAGCCTGGGTTTCACTCATTTGGCGGTGATAGGACAATCTGTAGAATCAACCTACCATAAAAATAAAGGTTTCTATTTGCTTCCTGCTCAGCTGTACTGGAAGTTATATAAACATGACAGTTTTTCTATTAAAATTCCTTGAACTGAGAAATAGATTGCTTGCATGCACAGTGGGGGGGAAAAAAAGACAAAGAAATAAGGCATCTCTCAGAAATTCTAACATAAAATAGGATTAACACTTCTGTTTGAGCTGATGGTGTAATGGCCAAGGAGTGTAGGTGACTGTTCATGCGTTTGGGTTAGCGACAAAGACATGAGAAGCCAACTTTTGAATTCTGGCATTTTGGGGCAATATGTTTAATTCTACTTTAGTTGTGATTACTTTAAGGTATTTTATCAATCTATTCCACCAAAGAGGATATAAAACAATTTGAACATTTGTGCAGTTGCCAGCAGACAGCTGCGGCATGGTCAGTTTGAGTCTTTCTACCAAGTTTTACTCAAGTACTTCTGAAAAAAATATACAGTTTAAAATTCAAGCCCGTTTACAGTCCGGTTAGATTTAAGAAAATTGCTCAGTCACTCAAATTTTTAGAGCGAACTGTGAAATCTTTCCAGGATTGAGCTGACATATAGATTTTCAATAACTGCACTTGCAGTAGTAGTTACCCCTACTGCAAGTAAGATAGTTAGGGAATTTTACAGAAGCATAATGCAGAGAAAATGAGGTTGTTCTCTTTCAATACCTAATTTGGATTGTGTAATCTACTAATTTTGTCTAAGGGAAGAGGACTTCACTCCTAATCTATGGGATACACTTAGAACACTAGATTTTTACAAAGAAACAAACTGAAATTCAAAACTTGTCTACTTGGTCTACTTCAGTGGTTTGCCAAGACAGCTGTGTAGTGTGAATGCATACTGTTTGCCAGCAGTCCCCTGAAGCTGAAATAGTTACACCCTTTGGGCCAAAATAGGTTATTCCATTTGAGAAAATCGTTTAAACTATACTATCAAAGGAACACTGCATCTCCACAGAGAAAGGCTGCCAATATATTCTACAAGTATAAGCATACCAGAAAAGCTTTTTAAAGTGTGGACAAACCTGTCATGAAATCTAACTTCTAACTTGAGTAAATCCCTCCATTGTAAAATCTTGTTACCCTCCTTTACAAAATTCCCTTGCTCTGCTTCAAGATGTGATTCTCCATCAGCTTAAGGAGCTCATGAAGTTGACTTAGTTGATTTAATTCTAAATTGAAAACTTCTCTGATTATTACTAACCAACTTCCTTAATTCCCAAACCATGGCAGGGAAATACTCTGTTTGAGAATGTAGCTTCTTAGAGTTCTCTCTGTGCCCTTCTTTCTGATCCAGATACTGTAAAGTCCTAGTCATATATTTTCAGAGAGTCTTTCAAAGAACTAGTCATGTCATATCTCTTTTATTTTTGTTCTGACTTCTTTCTGAAAACAATCCTGACTTTTTCAACCTGCACTGTTTTGTGACCTCAGGTAATGAGACATTTCAAGGGTCTCTCTAAGATAGGTACTTATTTTAATATTCAGGTGAAATGTGAAGACGCATTCCCTGGGTCACCATTTCTTGCCGGTTCTCGAACAATCAGTTGAAGGTGTCCCCCTATTTTGTCATGATTCAACTGAAATCAATGCCCAAGCTCCCACTGACCTTTCAGTGAGAATGGATGGATAGGTTGTTCACATTTCATTTATAAGATTGGAATGGTGATGGAAAAATCTACGTTGGCTAAGCGTGGGTGTAGCACCATTTACTGTAGTGATACACATGCATACTATAACAACATCCAGACATTTCATAAGCAGCAATGAAATAAGGATATTATATCCAATATATAACAACCCCACCGGACATGATATCCAGTGAGGATATTATTACTAATGTAAACAGATTAGGTGCAACTGGATACGTTAACTTCTGCAACAGGATCAGATAATCAGGAGTTTTTCTTGTGTTTATCAACTTGACCTGTGTCTAGGTGTAAGATATGCCAAGATAAAGTGGAAGTATTCTGCCATCCTTGATCAACAGCAGAAGTTAAAGTGTGTAAGGTTATTATTTTATGAACCAGCATGAGTTTATAAGTATGTACACGAGGAGAAGCAACCCACAAGGCTCTAATGGGTTTGGGTTTTTTGCTCTCCAAGACAGTGCCAAGTGTTATGGCAGAACACCTATCACAGCAGGTGATTATAACCAAGTCTGTCTTATCAGGTTTTGCTGCTATTTAATGCTGATTTTCCATTCTTTAAAAAGATTGCCTGAAACATTTCCATCCACCTCTTCCACAGTACAGCAACAATCCATAACATATTCCAACATTTCCAAACTGAAAGGAACAAAAAAGGACTATTTCTGACTATATTTTTAATTCATGCCTTTCATATATGATTTATTGTAAACCTTTTTAGTTTTTTCCTTGTTATCTGACATGTAGGAAATATCCTGTCTGACTCATATTGTAAAAAAAACAATTTAACCAGCAGCTACCTCCTCATTATCATATCCCTACACCACTAGCAAGATCACGTCACACTTAATTAAAATGTTATGGCTATTCTTGCTCACAGGGATCTGCAAAACGTATCCCCTGGTTGTAAGGTCACTGATGTTTGCAGCTTTTCTCATGATTATCTGACAAGAAAACATCATTCTTAGCTTGTGCTGTCAACCATCTTTACAGCAACCAACCAGTCTACAATAAACTTTGACTCCTGCTAAAGAGTATATCAGCAATAAGTAAACTCTGCTATAAACGCCCTGTTTTCAAGCCAGATTTCTAGGAATAAAACCATGGGGAAAATGACAAAGTACATTACGTAGTATAATTAGAACTGATTTTTGATCTCTTTTCTCTAAACATCAGGCATTTGATCCTGCAGTCTCTGGGCCACCTGGCATCTGAGCCTGCGAAACCTCTTTTGCACGTGGTGAACCACAGAACACTATTGTTTGTCACAGTAACTGTTCACTAAGAGAATGCAAAATTTTCAGAACAACTTCATCTCTGACAGAGATGCCCTGAGACACTTATGAGTAAAGCATATTAATGGTAAGAAATATACTCAAAAACATTGAGGCATCAGAAACCTCTCAGAGGAAACAACACATATCCAAGAAAGACTGCACACAAGACAAAATGTATTAAATCATTTCTATTTCTGTCCCGAATCACTTAGGCACAGACACTGGAGTTCATAGGTAAGAGGTACTTAGGTACCATTTCCTGAAACAAAACAAGAAATAGACACTTGTTTGTTGGTGCATCTAGATACGTCTAACAGAAAACTGGCTAAGCATTATTAGCACTATTCTGTCTGTCTTAGCACATTAATTAAGCTCCTAATCACAGCCAAGCCCTATCCTCAGCCTATTAATGCTACCTTACAGTTGACTTTACTGCTGGGAACTTAGTCTAAGACTGCTGCCAGAGTTTTGTTTCAATTACCCTTTATGCAGAGTTCTGATTTGATTTTCCTTTAGAAAGAATGTCACTTTCTTGTGCATGTCTCTCAGTGTCACAAAGACAATTGTTCTCTCTTCATTCCATTCCCACCTTGCGTGGCCTCGATTTTGTAAGGCATCCCCTTTTTAGCCGGTGAACCCCAATGAAACTGTTTTATAGATAACATGTAAGGAAAAGAACTATCTATCAAACTAAGCATCTCCATCTCATCAAAGCCATGTATGGCTTTGGTTTGACCTCTTGCGCTTTATGTTTCTCTTTTATCTTACTACTTTATCTGAAATCTCCTGTCTTTTTTTAATCTTGCTACTTCATCTTTCCCTGAGTATATTCCACTGTCTTAATAGCCCTCCTTGTACCTAATGCTCCATAACTTTTAGAAGATTTTTTACTTACCAGTTTCATGTAATATCATGAATATATTTTACTTTACAGCTATTTACTTATGAGACAACTTGTAAGATCCTTAGTGCTCATCCATATACGGAAGATACCTTTCAAGTAGTATACTTAAAATATTATACTTCAACATACTTCTTGGCCTAAGAATTAAAACTAATCCATTTGAATTCACTGGCTGAGCATTTCAGAAATAAATGCATGATATAAGCTGAATTCATGTCAAATGTCTACAAGAGACTCTCCAATTATTGTGACTCTTCAGAGCAGTACTTCAAAATATGATGCCTCTCCATAATATCCATGTAAAAGTCAAAACACATAAACAATTTTTAAAAAAACCTCACTAACGACTTGAAATGTTTGGTTTTGCTACAAATTCTGAGTGATAATTATAGTTGATTGTTTATTCTCTCTCTCTAATCACTCAATCTATTATTCACAGTGAGGATTTAGTAGAGCTGGTCAAGAAAATGAGAAAAAGCAAAAGGATTTAGGTGGACAGCTAAAAATAAATGAGACAGAAATATTTTAATACACGTTGTCAATTCAATTTGTTGTCTAAAACCTCAATCAAAATATTTCAGTGATTTTGCAAAGGCATTGCGATGCTTCATATAGGTTTCTGTGCCTCTGAATACCTCTTCCAGATGCATATGCTTGTCTTTAGACGAAATGACACTACAACAGTATGAAATTTCTATAGCTGAGGCTAATCACGAAAGAGAAATTTTGACTAGAAAATTCATTTTGCTAAACAAAGAAAAACCATTTGGATTATGGCCCCTACCAGGAAAAGAATTACATTTCTGCACAGTTCCTCATTGAAAATTGAAAATTTTCACAGAAAACAAACAATACTCATAAATATTTTGGTAGATATGTTACAGGTAACCCTAAACATAAATGTATTATTTCCTTCATTCACTAATTTAGTTTCTGGGTATAGAACTGTTCTCTAACACCACTGATATGTTTTGGCTTGCAATATCTCTTCCCACACAGCAGTATACAAATTCTCCTATCCCCTAGAACTAAAAAGAAAAAACCAAAACCAACAAACAACAAACCAAACAATGCAATGAAAAGCCACTAAGATAAAATTCAAAAAAGAATGAATCAAGTCTTCACAGAATTTTGACCTTCTTATGCATAATGAAGTATATAATAAAATTCAAAACTTAGTGGAAATTAATTATTCATCTACTCCCTTTATCATATTCCCAATATAATATGCCTAATATCAGTAGCACGAAAAAGAATGGGTCTGCAAACTGCTTGAGCCCTATCTTACGTACTTCAAATTCACTGCAGCACATCTAACATGAACTTTCTCTGCTACAGGATGGTTCTAAGGTTATCATCGTTGATCTTGCAGGAGTTTTTATCATAAAGAATTGTTCGTCCTTCTTTCTACAGAGTTTGAAAATGAAGCTCATTCAGTCTATGAATACATCTCTGGACACGTTAATGTTAGGTACCAATTACTTGTACAGCTTCCTTTTTAATCATAAGAGCTTTTATTTCCCCATGATATATCATACTAATCTATTCCCAAATTACCAAAACATTCAAAGAGCAACAGTTCAACCCTAATGCAGGAAGTAGGTTTTCCAGCTTATTAAATTATGCTGATAAATCAGTTTTAGTACATGCTTTGTATCATGCAACCTGCCTCCCTGCCTCAGCCCCAGATTAGGTGTTATAATACCTGGGGTGGTCAGACTTGATGTGACTTTTTTTTGGATGACGTGGTATCCTGTTCAGACTGTCTCAGCACCAGTGCCTGTGTCCTGTGCAAAAGGCCTTTTCTGAATTTATTTAATACATGTTTTATGCTCACTGAAAATTACATACCTGTCTATTAGAATTGTGTTCAAGGAAAGGCAAAGCATTTCCCCTTCCAAAACACCAGAGGAGTGTTTTTAATTAAAGTCATACCAGAACTTAGTAATTTACATCTTTAATTTCCATAATGCAAATAGTAACCAGTAGTGCATATGCTAATTGTTCTAAAATGATGAATGAATACTTTTCAGTTAACCTAGCATAATGAAAACCACAACAATTTTTATTGTGAACCCTTTAAAATGGGAATGGTCAGTAGAATATGCATTATTAAGAACATTTCACTGATATATTAGGACTATAAATAATTGTATCACAACCCCCTTTTATAACTTTTCAAAACATTCACTTTGAAAAAACCTGTCCAGAAAATTGTGTCAATAATGCAAAATCTGTTTTTACATTTTTGGAATTCTAATGGTATATTATGTTTGAGAGTGGCACTGCGGAAGCCACTGCAGTTTGGAGCTGGGAGTACTGTAATTCGTACTGACAGCTGTCACTGCTCCTTTCCACTTAGGTGGGTCTAATGAGCCAGCCGTCATGAGAGATCGGTATTCCCTGCAGAGCTGGGGCTTCACACCAGGAGAAAGCAAGTTAGCTGTTAGTTATAATCTGACACAAGCTACTAAAATGGCAAAGCTGAACTCGGTGCTGAAATCTACTCCAGCTAACGGCAACACCATTCTCTTGCATTTTGATAAGCAAAGCCACTGGAAAAGATACGTCTACAGTCCAAATCACTCTCAGCCCAGCTTTCTCCATATCAGACACCCCAGATGGCTTTTGTTGCATCCCTCGCTGAGCAGCAAACCTAGAAGCCCCTTTGCCCGTGCCTGCCCTCGTACACAGGGAAGGTTTTATCACAGTGGGTCGTCTCTGTTACATAGTGAAGGTTTTGAGGCATTGCCATCCAAAAATGAGAACAAACATCAAACAGAATTATGGAAACATCAAAGATGCTTTTGAACAAACTATGGTAGATTTCTAACCATTTCTATTACTTTTTGTATAACTAAAAGGCATATTATGTTGCAAACACTAAATCCATGAAAAGATTAAATTAAAACATTTTACATTAGTACAGAACAAACCAATTTCAAAAACATTGGATATCTACTGTTTAGGTATTAGATTATTTGTAAAATGTCAGAATAAATTTCTGAGGGGCATGTGAATTGTTAACTGACTATTCTTCACACATTTCATAAAATGCTTTTAATGTGTAACTTCTTGTCAAATAATTTTCATCATTTCTCAGTCATGCATCTGTCTTAAAATCTTAAATAGATCTTTTTTCATTCCTCTTCCTTAATTTCCATTCACTGACAAAACAAAGATGAGATTTTTTTGTCTCATCTCTTCACATTACCACTAGCATTGTACAGAAAAAAGGTTCTTCTTTTGACATTGCATCCCTATAAATGGATTAAATGAGCTGTGAATATCAGCATTGAACCAATAAAAAGAGATCTTTATTTATTTAAAATGTATCAGATCTGCTTCATCTAAAAGTCTGATTGAAAAGGCTATTCAAGTCAGGTGTGATATTAGAAGACAACTGAATCACATTTAATGCTACTTAAAGGATGTGAATGGCTGAAAGAAGAATTAAACCATGGCCATTAAAATTTAATTTGACTTAGTGAAGCCATTAACATTTTGGTTTTATGCAGTGGCAAGCATTCTAAAAATATTTCCATATGATTTAGAAACCTAGAAGTGCCAAATGGCTGACCCTTACATAGCAAAAATGATTGAAAGTGACCTTACAGGGCAAATCAGGAAAAAAAAGCAAAAGCAGAAAAATTGTTCAAATACTATTATTAGCTGTCATTCTGTTCTTCCTTCAGATATAAACTGTCTTCTATTCTAGTAATTGCTCACTTTGTTTTTCATTTAACATTCAATTCATTTGGATATCAAATGAAGACAACACGAAGATGTGTAAAGACATAATCTATTTTAAAGACAATGCCCTGTCTTACGTCTAGTAGTGTACCTGCTGTATGCTGCTTTGCCACCACAAGCTTGCCTCTGCAATTTGAAAATGCCACTCCAATATTCCTTATACAGTGTAATGACAAATACTGTTAACAGCACAAAGCATCCATCAATGCAGTAACTTTAAAAACTTTCATCAGTTTCAAATGAAAATTTTGTCTAAATCTGATTGTGCATCAGTATATAACTAAAATTTCACATTGACTGCCTGACAAGGAAATAGAAACCCCTAGTTTTGGCTTTCATTCTCATTTTTTCCAATCCAGTTTAAGAAAAAAAAAAAAGAAAAAGCCAATACAAGAGGCTTTTTCAAACAAAAGAGACTTTGTTTAACAGTTCCAAAATAATACAATCTGAGATTTCATGTCTTGCTTTATAACATTAGCTGCATTGCTCTGGTTTACTTCCTAGCAGTCACCATCAGACTTGATAAGAAACAGAAAACACTAAACACTGTAAAGGCTCTTACAAATGCTTTCCAGAAGGTATAGGGTGATCATAGAAACTGGAAGACTAAGGCAGGGAGTTTTCTGGCTCTACATATAGAGTGTAAAACTTCTGGCTTCACAGAAATCAGCCACCTCCATCTCCAGCTCCACACTGGACCCACCACTTGAACGAGTTTTAGAGATAGGAGAGATACATAGCTAAAAGCTAAAAAGCCTGTGAGAGTAGGAAAGGGTCAAATAGAGTAGGGCACGCAAAAAACTTTGAATCAACAAGTTTTTGAAAGACTTTCAAAGTATGTGCTCTGCTGAGTACTCAATTCTATGAAGCTTCACGGGTTCTTAGAGAGTTCTTTCTGTCTATGACTCCCAAACACCTTATTAATCAGCTTCCACTTCATGATTCGTTGTGGCTAAAAATAGATGAAATGAATGGAAAAATAATCAAAGCTCTAATGACAAAAGGAAGTATCTGAATTACTCCAATAGATTATCCTCTAAATTGACTTGGCTAGCCATTAATTTGATTTTCTCCTTTCCCAACTTAATTTTTAATGGATTACAGAAAATTCAAAACAGAAACTAGTGATAATCTCTGTTTGTTCACAGTTGCAGTGCTTCTAACTCCTGCCAGAGAATATTTTTACTCGCAGCATATCAATACCTCAAGTTCAAACACTTCTAATCTTAGGGAGTCTGGTAAGGCAAAGCTGTTTTACTAAGCTTTAAAACCAGTCAGATCATATTAGAACATCTCCAGGTTAAAAGTCTCATCCAAAGTAGGCTACAGTTTATCAGAGGAAAGGCTGTGCTCATGAATGATAGCCAAGCGGTCTCTTCAGTCTGTTGCTGGCATAATTGCTATATCACTCCAGGATCTGCTTAAATTAGAGTGTGTGCAAACTACCATATCAGCTCAAATGTTCAGCAAGCAGCTTGCCTCACATCTCCCTTATAGCAGATTTCTCCCTGGAAAAAAAATTTAAATACCAGCAGATAAAAAAATTTACTTCTTTTAACAGCAGTAGAAAAAAGTGAGCAGAAATTACAGTATTCAGACTTGAGTACCTGGATACAGTTTATATCTTCTCTTACCACAGTTCATGTTTTGGAATTAAAAAAAGCCTAGAAATAACTGTATCTAAGAACAGCGTAAATGCAAAGGTACACTGTAACAACAGAGTGTAAGTAGAATAAGCAAGCTCTGCTTAGGAAAGAATGAAAGAATCTTCTGCAAAATTAATTCTATTAGTTTAGCAAGTAAATCTGGCACTATTTTAATCCAAGATCTGAGGAGAAAGAAAACAATTTGTGTAATAGGACTTCAAATACATTTACTCTGAGAACCTAAAAAAAATTTTGGTGTTATGTCAGGTATCCTAACCTCATTGCAGAACATCTACAGCCTCCAAAAGAATACTCTTATTAGGAGTATCCAATATCAAAAGGTCAAATAGAGCTTTTTATCAGGATCAGAACTTGTGGTCAAATTTTCTGTGATTTATCAAGAAGTTCAGCAAGAAACCACATGACAAGCTCAATTAAATAAACCACAAAGTTTTGCATATATTCCAAAAGCTTAGAAAGCGTAATATTCTTCACACATTCAATCTCACAGTCTCTCATTCATGTGCCAACACAGTTAGATAAATGTGATTCCACATGCCATATAAAAGTCTTATTTCTGAAACGAAGGTGCCACAATAACCTTGGTTATTTATCACTGCATGAACCTGTAAAATAATCTCTTGAAGTAATTCTTTGTCTCAGCTATTTCATCTTATCTCCAAGACTGAAAGAAGATATATCTTTAAATTATTTTCTTGGTACAGAACAAGAAAGAACAAGAGTCCTGTCCCGTGTCATTACTTTATGCATTCCTTTGCCTTGTAGGAAATGTCACTGCACACAGGAAAGAATTTTTTGCATTGTAATATACAAAAGTATGGCAGTGGTGCCTGACAAACACAGTCACCCTGTCTTTTGCTCTCGTCATTGCTTTTCTATTAACAATTCTTATCTACAAATGTTACAGAGCATCAAATCCTGATTTCTAAAAGATAATATAACAATCAAGCAAGGAGATAGTGATCTACAATTAGGTTAATGTTTGGACAGAATTAACAATAAGAGAGACTGGGAAAAAACTTCCCTGAAGACTGATACAGCATGGAAAAATTAACCTCCCACAAAGGTAAATAAAAGGCAAGAGACACTAGTTATTCTTTATGATGCAATGCCCAAAACACTTAAACAACTTCTTAAGAACTGCAATACGAAAAATTACCTAAAACAAAGCATCTCCTTAGTCTACTTCACTTTCTCTAAAGGCTAAGGTAGGAGAAGCCAACAAAAGCATGTCTAAGTAAATATTTGAGAAAGCGAGAAGTGAAGTCATAATACCAAGAGGATGTCTAAATAATTTTCTATAAAATAAGAGCCTATTGATGGTATAGTAATCACGCCCTCACATCATAGAGATACAAGTCTACTGCTTCAGGGCTAACCACAACTGTGTTACATTCAACACAATAAACCTGAAACCTAATTTGTAAATAATTTGTGAATCATATGGACAGAGCACACAGAAAGCCATTCTGAAAATGCAGTTCTTATATATATATATACATATAAAAAATATATATTTAATATTATTATTACTCTATGTAATTCTTATTCTAGATCCTTTTCTGAACTTCTCCAGCCAAATTTGGAGGTTGTGGGTATATGTATAACCAGTAAAGAGATTGAAACTATAAACTACATAAAGTATATAGTGCTTCTTCCAAGCATTTTTGCTCTTATGAATCCCTCAATCTAGATCATGTCTTGTGGCAAAACCAAGTATCAGCAACTAAATCAAGTTAGCTAAAACTCAGGATCTTACAGAATATCATGATAATGCTCCAGCGCATTGCAACCCTTTATTGAAGTTGCTCTGAAGACATATACTAATATGGAACTACAGGAAAAAGGGGTAAACTCCTCCCGTTTCACTGCCATGAAACCTACTGTGACAATTTTTCTACTTGTCATTACTAACAACCCTACAACAATGCTAATATTACTGTTAATAGCATTAACAAACTGCTAATAGGAATAAAATTTCCTGTAACACGCAGTGATATACACAAAATGAGAATGCCGTTACTACAGAAATCTCCTTAACTCTCTCATGGAATAAAATTACTCTTTTAATATCCAGGAAAAAGAAAAGTTGTCAGGTCCACAGTTTAACTCATTTAAAAGTGATAACACACATTAGTCTAAACTACACTCCTGCCTTGGATATAGCTGGGACAAGTGCATTATTAGTCGGGGATGTTGCTTATTAGAATAAGGGGTTTTTTCTCCCCATCCCAGGGCCTCTGTTTACGTAGGAAGGGAAACTTCACTGAGGGTGCTCAGTGGCTTTTGTAACTTATGAGGTGCTATTCTCCACCTCAGAATTTGTCTTATTAACTTAAATCTCAAAATAAGAAAGGCTGAGCACTGAAAATAATACCATGTCAATTCAAACAGACTTTGCATGGCAAATTCAGGCTTTCTAATACCATTGTCCGTGGTATGATTCATCTTGCACTATCAGCATCTTTGGTTCTTCCTTCTCTGCAGTCACCCTCGCCGGCACCTTCCCTGAATAGACAATGAAATACATTCCACACCATGTGGGTGTGATTTATTTCATAACTACAATTGCTCTACATCTGTATTTCCATGCATTTCAGTGTTGCAATTTCTGTTTCAAAGTGACCCAGATAAGTGCTGGAAAAGGCTGAAAAAATCCAAAAACAAGAACTCTCCCAACCTCTCAATTGAAACTGTACTCACTGAAACTCAAGGAATGTTTTACAGGTGGTTAGCCAAATGTTCCTGTACAAGAGCAACAAGGGATAAACTCATCCAGACTTCATTAATTTATTAATTTCTGTTCCTGAATTATTTCAAATTAGAAAGATATGAAGGGTTTCCATCATGATTCTTTTATTTTTTACAAGACTAGAAAAAGAAGCCGTACAAAAGACTGGAAGTGAAAGCTGAATCAAACCAAAGAAAAGTCCATGAACAAGTTTTCTGGGATGCAAAACAAAACAAAACAAAACCTATTACTTAAACTTTATACTATGCTTCTTAATTTTGATTAAAAGAAGTTTTACATTACCTGATTTCTTGACGTTTCAGGAATTTAAAGGAAAATATCTTGTAACACATTGAATATGTACATCCATGTATGTACATAATAGATTTGGGGAAAAGAATGTAACTTTCATCTCTATTGAATCTCCATAGCTGTAGATCACTATGGAAGTTCTGCCTACTGTAATTCATCCAGTTCTCCTTCATCGTAAGTTTTATGAGACTCGTGACTTTCAACTCTCCAGTCAAAAATCTGGAGGAAAACAATCCACTGTTCACTTTTTAGAAGTTATGAAACGGGAATACAAAGCAAGAAAAATCTGGATCCTGAGGAATCAGTATGTCATTAAGAGCAATCATGAGCTATTTTTCCTTTTATGTTAGCAGAGTACAAAGTGAAGTATGAGGGAATTGTTTAAGTGATACAATTTGCCTATTTTATTAAAATATTTATGTAATGATGAAAGGAACAAAATAACTTGGTAATTGAAAACTGTGAGCTACTTAGCATACACAAACTTCTTGCTGAAGAATACTGCCACTACAGGAAACAGGCAAAAAAGAATAGATGTAGTCAACCCTATTGCAACACACCAACTAAAATATAGGTGCCTGAAAGAGGTACCTCAATCCATCAAGTTATCTGCAAATCCTACACTTCAGCATTTATTTGCCACGGGCTGGTAAAATATTATTTAGGACTGACATATTGAAACTTATAGTTTAATATATTCCAGTAGACTTAAAGGTATGTAATTAGTATACAGAATTACCCACTGGTAGGCATCAATGGATACTTAAATAATTTCTCTTCTGGCTTGATACACCCATTTAGAGATACAAGAGCTTATTCTTAGTAAAAAAGAGAATGCCTAACTATCATATCTCCCCACAATAATAAGCAAGACAAAAGGCTTACATTTGATTTGTGAGATTCAAACTTTGCAAACTATGCTGTCAACCAAGCTCACAAATACATTATATTAGAAGAAACTGGGACTTTTCAGTAAGTAACCTGTAAGGTTCTGACCCATCTAGACGTGTGTTAATCAGTTACATCCAGGTTACCAAGAGCACAAGGTCCCTGACTGATTGGCATCAGTGGGGAGAGTGCCATCACCTGTCTCTTAAACAAAGACTCACAGAATGATGACACTTGAGGTTTTGAACATGATATTTTATCTCGTTCCTATGCCTCTGGTCAGGGTTCCTACTTAAGCCTAAGGCTTCTTACTGACCACACAGTTTTATAGAAATTATCTAGCCGGAGGCTGCAAACATTCCTACAATAAATATGGAATATACAAGGAATGATTATAAATATCATGAAATAGCACAAAGATGACAAAAACATTCAGAACAATCACTGTAATGTAGAAATTATAAATTATATAAGGTCTTAATTTCAGACTGGACTGAGTCTATGACCTATCTAGGCTTGCAATATTAAAACACACAGGTGATAAATTAATTATTAATATTCTTCTGTCTTTTTCTGCCATACCACTTTTAGGTGCATGAGAGTTACAGAACTGTACATTTTGAGTTCTACAAGAATACTTTAAGTATTTTTGAAAGATATTTTCATATTTAAAATATAGTCAATGTTTTACAAAGTAACAAATTGAGCAGCAAGAGCTAGTGTTCACTAGGGATTTTTTGGTTTGAGAGTATAATATGTAGAACAAGGAGGACATAATGGGAGACTGAGAATAGAGCAAGGAAAGCAGAACTCCTGAAGACTATTCCCAGTCTCAGTACTGTGCTGTGTTAAGAAAGCTCCCAAGTAAGTGCTGAAAGAAAGAATTGTTCTGAGCAACAGCTTTGGGTTTGGTTTTGCAGTGCAAGACCAAAATTATTAGGAACAAAAATCAGCCAGGAAAGGAATTCTGAGATCATCCCAGCTATACAGATTTTAGTAAATATTTAGTTTAGTCAGGCTTTATAATCATTTTAGTAACTGTTTACTCCAATTATACTTCTAACACTACAAACTCTGCCTCAGCACATTTCAAACTCATATGACTAAGATCTCCCTAAACCACCTCCCAAAAAAACCCAAACCAAGACTGCCTTAAGCCTATTGTATCTTTCCTTTGAGCAAGGCCTAACAATAGTCTCAGCCTTGGGAATTCAGGTCCAGTAAAACTAACCATCTATAGTAACAAAACACAGGAACCTGGGACTCTCATAGAATTGCTCTCCTGTCCAAAACCAAAAAACAATCCAACAAACCTGCAAAAAAAAAAAGTTGAAAACAAACTCTGATATTTTCCCACCAAGATTGATTTTTCCAAGACACAAACATCTTTTTTTTATGTACCTGAATAAAACAGCCAAGTGACCTCATTTGTTTTCACTCACCTCCTGAAACCACCAGTTATGGTAACTAAAGCATCTGGTAGAAATGTACACACAGCATTCTTGACAACCAAGCTTACTGCATCTGCTTCTGCCTTAGATGCACAGCTAACAAGGTCCTCATAGTAGAGAAACCCTGGAAATCGAAGGGAAAAAGTGCTGATCACTCCACAGAAATATCAAAATCTACACAGCATTATTCAAGGCCCAAATCACAGGCTGTGTAGGTGCAAGGGATCACAGGCTAGACTGCCTCTTTCTTCTCTCATCTTTGCCCTTAGAGTTTATATCTATTTTTGTCATTATAATTTGTCATGTAATTTGTCAACATAGCAGTCACAATAATTGCTCCACTTTCTGAGGACCTGAATATTTATAAATTACTCTGACTTCCCTACTAGCTCTCATCAATGGCATTTTTGTATGTACTGCTTCAAAAGGCAGTCTTCCCAAAATGATGGTGTTCTACACAAGTACAGGGCTCAGAAGCATATGAAATATCCCAGCTATCTCATTTCTAATCACAGAGTTTGTGTCGAAAGGATCCAGTACAGCAGCTTGCTTCACATTTGAATACGACACGTAAAAGAAAAAAGGACAAAGGAGCATGAGTATAAGAAAGCTCATCGAGGTCATTCTGAGGTGATGTAAAACACAAGAATTTAATACAAAAATAAAGTTACATTATTTTAATGTCATATTATAGAACATGTTTTCCTTAATGTAACTAATTTCTTTGTTTAAATTAGTTCATTTATTTAGGGAGACAATGCACACACACAAAATCTGTGGGCAAGCAACATTATTCATGTGACCACGTTTAACACTTTAAAGCTAAGATGTGCTGGGATTACAGAAAGAATTTTATAAGTACTTTATTACAAGCTTAGATTTATCACTAAAGTAGGGCTGCCTTGAGGGAGACAGATCTCCTCTGAAAAGTAGCTCTGGGCTTTCCCAGTTTTATAATTTTTTCACAACCTGTGCAATAATGAACCATTAATAGTTTTGTGTATAAGAGATTTCATTTGGTATCTACACAAGCAATTTTAAAGTATGCATATTCCTATGCTTTGAATGACACCATTTTTAATTAAGAGCTCAGCTGGTCCAAATATTACTTTCACCTAATAATTCAGTATTAACAAAACTCTGCAGTAAGAGAACAGATGCATAAATGAGCTTTGCCTTCCCTGTGATTCTGTTATCAAGTTCTTAGACCACTGAGATACAGGTTTTTATGACACTTTCACCTTACCTGCTTTCTGCATCTTTGACAGCTTCAGGGTCTTGTCAGCTTTTACCTCTTCCACAGTTCGCAAACCCATGCGGTACCACTTCTCAGATGTCTTCACTCCCACTCCAAAGACTGAAGTAAATTGCTAAGGACAGTAGAAAAACATACATTTCAGTGTTGTTTTCTAAAAGAGCAGTGAATTAATACTAAGTAGGTAACAACAAGGTTTCACAAGGAAAGTAATGGGCAGAGTTAAGGCTACATTGAAGATAAATACTGTTATACAAACATACAAATTCAGCTTCCCTTCTGTGCATAACTACATCGAACAGAGAACTGGTTTGATATGTGGACACTTCTCATTAATGTGAAATCTAAACAATAATACAGTAGTAGTCCCAGCACCTTTATGTAATTTACGAAAATGTTCACTTTTAACTAAGTTTTGAAATAAGGGTAGTAATCTTTATTTTTACTTTCTTAATAGAAATGCAAGCAGCAACATCAGATAGCTCGATTCCCTGACACTGACCTGATAGAATAAGAAGTGTCACAAGATTATCTTCATAATTTGACCAACATTACAGCTTTGTGCTATATGCACTACCAGCTCTCAAAACAAAAGAGCAAAAAAACCAATAAAACAGAAAAAAAAGAAAAAATCAAAACAACTAAAAACTCCCAAACAAACAAAACCACAAAAAAACCCCAACCCACCACACATGCCCAAACAAACCAAAAAACACACACACAAAAAAACAACCTAAAACACCCCAAAATCTACCAGTCCACCAGAAATTTTTGTGCGGTCATATTGCATCTATTCCAGTGTAATGTTGTTCACTAACTTATCACCCATGAAATGATGCAAAGCAGAAATGTCACAGTTGTAAGCATTATTCAGTGGATCGATAGCTCAGATGAACAGTGATATGAAAGCAAGAGGGAAAACTTTCGTGCTTGCCTAAAAGCATGTTCTTTATGTTCAGTTTGTCAATACTGAAGTTCTCCATACTTTGTTTGTACTTTTATGGAATTCAGTGAATAACTGTGTAAGACATGAATAACTGCTGTTTTCCATTGAATCTACGGCCTCTGAATTCCAACTGTCCTAGCTTTATTTTGTGTTTTTGTGATGATATTAATACATTGGAAATAATTAATATAAAAAAGAGAAAAATTAAGATAATGGATAATATTAAATAGGAATTGCCCTACATTTTGTATATAATGGGTGAAATTACCTATTCTTTGTCTGAATCATGGGTGCTTATAAAAGGATGTGATTTTTTAAATACGTAGATTGTTATCTTTTAATGTTTTTGCTAGTGCTGAAATATTTTCAAAAGGGTCTATTACTGGGTTTTAAATGATTCTAAGAAACTTAATTAACGCTGAGATAGAGAACTAAAGAAAATGGACTCTATGCATCCAAATTTTTAGGGAAAAAAAAACCAAACATGTTTTTTTGTTTCCATACTAAGACCCACTGTTATTTAGCATATTTATAGATGTTAGAGATGCTGCCAGCAGTGCAGCACAAGTAACAGGGAGCCCATTTCTTCAGTTATGTGTGAGGGCAGTGCTTCTTGTCAGCTGGTGAAATGAATTCCACGAACTCGCTCTCTGCAGCACCTACTTCTGTCAGGAGGCAAACTGACCCTGACAATTCATGACTCTACATCTAAAACGTTGACTATAATTTAAGTCAGTCATTTGATAACCATGGTCCTGGGGCCAGCGGTGATCTTGTAAGTCATGATAAGCGAAGCAGCAAGCACCAGGACTATGCTAAGGAGTAAAATCTAGGAATTCGCTAACGTGAGATTCTTCTTAGAATCATAAAAAAAATTGGTGGAAAGAACCAGTTACAACTAATTTAGCCAAAATGTTGAGACATATGCTCAGCTAAGAAGACAGTCATCTAAGTTTGTTGTAATTTTGCATGTGAAGCAAGGCACAAAGCGTATTTGAGACCATTTGTCTCCTGATAGGTTTTATCCTAATCTGTACAAGATTTTCTTAAACCCTGAAGTGTAAGATTTAATAGCTGTTCCTCAACCATGCTGTAATGCAATCATGCATTAATAAGCAAGTCTGCTTCTTGAATCCTGCTATACATGTGAATCTACACCTCTTTTTGAATATTGCTAGAGATGGCATCAACAACTGTCACTGAACATCCTTCCATACTTGTATTGTAGGTCAGAGAGAATGGAAGAGCCTTTGGATAGCTGAAGTAAAAGTGAGTGATGCCAGGGAGAATTTAACAGTCCCATTTATTTTACTCTGTTTTAATTTTTCTGAAGACAGAAACAAGGTATTTATAGAGATCAAAAATGTAGATAAAACTGAAGAAAGAGTTTGTTCATCTTATATTTTTCCAATGGAGAATTCAATTAATATTTCAGAAATGGGAACTGCAGTATTTATGTGGTTTAGATTCCCTGCAACTATGAAGTAGTGTGACTACAGCTCCTACAATCTGCCTTAGGAAGAAACAGCTCCAGTCTTCCTCCTGCCTCACACAAAAGAGAATTACAATAGATCTGAGTCATCCTCTTCATCTTGTATTTTCTTAATTGCAGAATAAAATGAAGTAGTGTTAAAATGATGATCAACTGAGTCAGAAATAAACCCAACATCACATTAAACTTACAGCAAAGAGTAAGTTACATTACATTACTTAAAAGCAGCTACGTATTCATCACATTAATTAAAAACAGGAAGTCTTTCACGTTATTCCTCATCACTGTTTCTCGACCTCTCTTTCTTTTTTTTCAAGACCTATCGTCTTGATATTGGTTGTCCCTTTATAATAAAATTCATGGGTTTGTCCAAGTTCTACTAAAGGGAGGGAAATTTTAAAAAACAGCAACAAAACTCAAAGGATTTACCTTAAATGCCTTGTATCGCTCATCATTTAACACTTCTTTAGCTCTAGAACTCTCTCCTTCTTCAATAATCTCCTAAACAAAGAAAAATATTACTTATAAAAAAATAAATTTAAAAGTCAATTATAAGATCTCACCACGATTATAAGATTTAGTAAAATAATCTAAAATCAAGTTTTATCAATCTTTATCAATCAATAAAGAGAACCCTTAGGAAGCATATTGTTTTACTTCCTTAGGATCAAATTCTGCAACCCTTTTAAAGACAGAAAATTACTGAAGGATGAAGGAGAAACCGGAACCACAGAATAAATTTCACAGCACTTACTCATAAATTTACTCAGGGGTGAAGTAGAAACTGGGACCATGGAATATATTTCACAGTATTTATTTACTCATAAAGTCACTGCCAGAAAGAAGCTATTTATCATAAGCTATCAACGACTTGTCCTGAAAATTAGATTTCATTATTTGGTTGAGTTTTCTACTCTTACAAGTAAGACCGTTGTAAGAACAAACACATTTTTTCTAGAGTGTGCAATTCTTTTAGTCTTTCTGATAAAAACTAAAACCAAAACTAACAAACAAAGAAAACCAGCAATATAACCTCAACAAACCATCCTATTTTCCGTGGGATCACGATTGCAATTCGAGCCCCTCACGTAGAAGGTACTAAAAGCACTTCAGAGGCTGCATTCTTAACTAGGGGAATGGGGCAAACGAGGAGCCAGAGTGAAGCACAACACTCAGCAATGACCCCTCCAAACAGCTGAGACCCCTGATCAGCTGCCAGCTGGAATATCAACACCCAGAGATGTGGGTCCTGAAAAGGCTAAGAACTAAAGAAAAATGCAGGGAATACTCCAAGTTCAAGTAAGAATGTAGAGTTCATCCATCACTCGGATAAAAGGCTCTGCTATAACTATATATAACTTGCTATAAGATAGCAAGGTAAGATTTAACATTAAAGTACTAAAATATTTACCAGTTTCACAAAAAATAGTATTTCTAATAAAGCATTCAGGTGAGCAAAGTGAAGTTGCCAAGGGCAGAAGTCACATGAACAAAACTATTAACAGTTAACCTGTTGCATCCAAATCAGAGTGAGCCCTTAGAAATTACATGCAAAGCTGATGCTGTTTTATTTATTCCTTTGTATTTATTCACTTGTTACCCTCATTCCTAAGAGCGGGGGTTCCGTGACAGAGCCTTGTGTTACTACAGAAGGTTTCCAGAAATCATTCCATTCTTAGAAACAGGGATAACACATTGTTATTACAGGAAACGCAGAAGGTTGTGTACCCACACAGAGGTACCAATACTCCTCTCCGTGATCTGTAAATGTAGATCTGTAAATGAAATAATTGGCAGATAATTCAGAAGTACATTACCTCAATGATATCTCTGACTTGGTCTCCCATGCAGGGCAACCCTTGTATATCTTTCATTCTGGTGACTGGAAATGGAAGAGATTTCAGCAAAGAAGCTGCCCTTAAAAATTCCAGGCAGAATATTTCATTTTCTTTGAACTCATAATTTTCAGCCATTACCTCAAAGGCATCCTGGGACAGGGGGAGGTATAGAAAAAAAAGTTGAAGTTTAATAAAAGCTTTAAATATTCAGTATGCTCCTTAGAAAGGTTACTTTGTATGCTAATTCAAGAATTACTTCTTTACACTAGGGTGAAAAGATAGAGTTCATATTAAAAAAAAGCAGACTAATTTTCTAGCAACTTGAAGTTTTCCAGGTATCATAAAAATGGTATTTTAGATTCAAATATAAGAAAATATTTGATCTGTTGCAGAGCCAAACCTGAAAACCTTTTGTGAGATATGCCTTCTGTATTCCGTGCAGATATAATAAATCAATGTGAAATACAGCCATAATTTTTAGAATTATGTCCAACCATAAGTAACCCAGCAGATCAGCATGTAACATGTGCATTTTGAGACACAACCAAATAGGAATCTGTGGCAATACTGGAAACCACCTTCATCTTTTTGAACATGTAGCCATGCTTCTATTCGGTAATTTAGGGAACAAACTCTCCTTTTCCTCATTTTTCAGATGTCTAACCTATGCAAATAGAAACACACTTTCTTTATGGTTCTTCAGGTATCCATTGTTTGGTTTATTTAACATTGCGCTCAAAAATACCTGAAGAATGTCCATATAGTTTTTTTTTTTTAAATGATCCATATGCAATTTATGCAGCTTTGAGGTCTGTTTCCCTCCCAGAATATATATATAAATATATATCTTAATACCAGCAAATTTTAGAAATGAAATGCAGGGAGCAGACCACACAGTGGTGTAGAGGCATTTTTTGCTGTTTGCCACTGTAGAATACCAGCTTTTGAGAGAGAACGAATGCTGCAAAATAATTTTGTGAATAACCTAAGAAGTTACAAAGGTTTTTAGTTGATTAGCAGCTGGAAAAACAAGTTCTGAATGAAAACTTGCACAAACCTCAGAAAATTTCATGACTGCAAAATTCAGTGATTTCTTCAGAAATGCTTAAGAGTGGACCATTACTAGAAGGGACTTTTACTGTTCAAAATATTTACCTAAACTGCATCCCACACCTGTGCAGGATGCTCTGGTGCACAATTCAAATGGCACACAGTACAGACAGACAACCCAGCCTCGCGAAGCACCTGCACTGCACCGTGTCCTGCACTCCTGCCACGGATCCCAGTTCTTACTCTTCAGACAGGCTCTCAAGAGCAGACAGCAGATCCCAGCCTGGTGTTCCACTACATCAGTTGCTGCATATCCTCCCTGTTTCCCAACTTATGTCTGGTTCTTCTTTGACCCACAAGGCATTACAAAAAAAACCCCAGAGAAATGGCTGTCAGTGTGCATCTGCCTGCAATTACCACTTCCCAGAGCTGTAGGCCAAGTGCCTGTTCAGAAATGTTTTTGCAATAAATATGAGTAAAATCAAGAGACAACAAAAGGCTTACCAGAGCAATGACTGCACTGCAAAGTAGGAAGAAAAAAGATTAAGTGTCTTTTTCCTGCCCTCACTGTTCACGTTTAGTCTCAAATTTCATTTCATTTGTAATGAATATACCGTTTATATAGTTTAAAGAAAAATAATTTTAGGTTTTCCTTTGTGTGCTTTGTACTGAAAGATAAAGGCTAGTAGAAACCAGCAGGCCCTGTACATCCTAAATGCTACATGTATAATATCTCCAGGTGAGTCTGTCCCAAGCCCACTAACTGACACGACAGTAAATCCAGTGAAGTCATCTCTTTATTACATCTGTGGAATAGAAAACAGCATCTATCACCCTGCATTGAATGAATAGAGCCTCATTTAAACAACAACGAAATTTTACTTGAGCTACCATAATTTGGATCACTAAAATAGAACAATTTCTTAAAATTAAATACAACTTTCATAATGAATGTAGATTATTTACATATTACATTTCATTGTTCAGTCAGTTCTAGAAAAATAGACCATCTGACATGGTGTGTTGTTTATATAATAAACATTGTCTTCTCTTTGAAACAAAATGAAGGTTTTACTCTAAATCTTCAAGAAAACATTGTCTTTCCTTACCCTAGGATTTGCAAAACATTCCTCTTAACAAAAATATGAGATCTTAATTGAGAGTATTTCTTTAGAAGGAAATAGGTACCTTAGCTGAACAAAACCACTTCATTTCCCCCTTTTTTTACCTGCACTAATATGTTAAAGTGTATAAAAATAGGGCTTGCTACCCTATTTGCTTTATTCTATATCACCAGTATAACTTCACTCCTTGGTCTCCCTAAGAATCAGTCACCTGTTGTCTGTCTCACTCCAAGAGTCTTTCCCTTAGCTGCATATTTATTTACCAGCTACCCTCATTAGTAAGGGCTGTGAAATTCCATTTTCATAACATTTCATGAAAGATCTCATGAGAAGGACAGCTGTTAAGCACCATGCCTGATCTGGAAGTTTCAACTATCATTTACATTCAACTAGCCCATGGGAATAAGGAATCAAAAAGAGGAGAGAGAATGCTCCTTTGGGGAAAAACAAAACAAAACAAAAAACCCAAGCCATTAGAAAAATAATGCACAACCCTTCGCTTCCTAACATCTGTCTCTAAATCTCTTGCAGTAGCTAATTGTTGGATTTATTCAACTGCTTTTTTTTCCCCCCCACATTTATTTACTTGACAGATTATGTTGTATGTAATTACACACTTCTTGGTAAAAGATAAGCACGTTATAGTTCCACTTAGAAAGAGAATTAATGCAGAAAAAGATGAAACTACCAGTTTAAGGTCATGAGCAACGTGGATTCATCCCAGTTTGTATATGGAAGAAAAGACACAGCGCAGACGGTACTGCAAAGCAAATGGGGACATACATTTTACAAGTGGGGTAACAGGAGTCAGATGTTTCCTCTGCTGTGGGGTTTTCTGGATGTTGTCCCAAGTTCTTACACTTTTTAGTCTTTATCATCGTCAAAGATTCTTTCGTACTATGGAATAGAACATGCTAATTGTTGCTTCAAGTGAGATTTATAGTTCAACTCAAAATATTAGGATTACTTCTGCTTTCTTTTTCTTTCTTTATAATTTGTACACATGAATACTCAAGAAAGCAGTGTTTGGCAAGAACTTTCTTACTCCAGTTAATACTAAAAGTATTAATCAAAGGCAGAGCTAAAAAGATATAATTGCTACATCCTTGTTAAAATAGTCTATACTAATAAACATAGCCAGAAAAATAGTTTCCAAAAGTAGCATGTATTAATAATGGCAGAGACTGGCAAAGCCATCTTCTTGATCAGAGTGCTCAAAAAGTCCTGGGTTGTTTTTTCTCACTCCCAAAATGCAGCCTCTCACATGCACATCTGGTATGTGTTCTGCACTGAATAATCAGCCGTTGTGATAATTGTGTCTGCATAAAGCAGCACCAGCAGCTACACTGCTGTAGAGAGGTGTTAGTCCCTTCCCACTGGCAGGAGGGCAGTTTTCTGAAAAGCTGCGTCGCCACCACTATTGAAAAGTACAATCACACAGAGCGTTTTACTCAGAGGCTGTTGATAGTCAATGAGAAAATACAATCAAAGCATTTTCATTATTCTAGTTTGCATTTTTCAGTGTTTTTCTGCCTTTGTGAAGCTCATTAAGCTGTTTAAAACAAAAAATTAAAGAGTATTGAATATTCATTATTCCCTGTACAAAAAAACCCACATTGCCTGCAAATGCTGCAGCTAATTATAGATCTGTCTTTTAACATAAACTTTTAACAAGAAGCTTTTGACATTCTTTTTGACAAAATATTTATTTTTTTTTAAAAACAGCAACTGGACTTGCTGTCTATTAAATAGTATAGTTCATACTGAGTAATATTCTAGAAGGGAAAAGCATATAAAATTCTAATAGTATCTAAGAAAAATCTTACAGTCTAAAAGAGCTCTGATGAAGTCTACTTATGATGATATAGAAAGGAAAGTTATTGACCATTTATTCTAAAATTTTATATGTCTTACATGAAGCACCTCGCCTTCACTTCATCAAAAAGATCAATATTCAGATTATCTGTTTTAAAAGTACCAGCTTAGAAAGAAACTAAATTTCCAGAGATTTCCAGCACATGGGAATTTCATTATCTTCAGAGTACTCTGCAGGGTCTGCTCTAATCAAATGTGAAACAGAGTTGGACTACATTTCAGTTCTTCAGTTACTGAAAATTTTACTTCCATGTCTGAAATTGTGGAATGTTTGTTGGTGACACTTGGGCTACAGAAAAATTTGGGGTTTAAATGCACTTCCAGATTCCAGTGGGTCAGATCCAAAAGTACTCTAAGATTTTGCTGAATTATGTTAAAAATAAAAAAGGTGGCAGATGTAGAGAGGAATTTTGAATCTCATTTAATATCTGGTACTTAAGACCTAATAAGATAAAATATCATTAACAACACAAAGTTACCAGTAATGATCTTACACATGCAAAAATGCAGACTAAAATATGATAAATGCTAAAAATCACACAAGTGAAACCAATAAAAAGTGCAAGATTCTCAACTAGTATACGAGAATGATTCTCAGAAAAAAATAATAATCAATAAAACCAAGCTGGTTTCTGTCTGCTGAAGAGCTGACCCAATAATATTCAGCATGAATATCAGAGTACAACTCATGCAGAAAAGCAAAACAAACTAAAGGTCTCATGCTCTATTTCATACTATCCTGCTCATTTCAACAACAATGTCAGAGCAGCTCCACTGCTACTTGCAAAACAGTCTTCAACAAACCCAGTTTAAGACTTTGCTAGAACAGACATCACCAACATTACCACACCAAAAAACATATTTTAAATCTAATCTGCTTTGTAAAGAAATTATTACAGCTTCATGGAGAGGGCACTTGTCTTATTGCCATGCCTACACCCACAAGTCCTCTGCTGTGAGACCTCAGAAAGCTGCTTCACACCTCTCTACCCTTGTTTCTCTTGCCATCTTCCATTCACTCTCTATTAGGACTGTGAACGCTCCAGGGCTTGAATGTTACTACAATGTAGTTGTACAGCACCTCTCCTAAAAAAGGCCCCTATCATACTTGAGTCTGAAAACACCACTGCAGCTCAAATTTAAAAAGTACTAACACGCTATTGTACAAGTG
Source organism: Cnemophilus loriae (assembly GCA_013397755.1). Taxonomy (NCBI): domain Eukaryota; kingdom Metazoa; phylum Chordata; class Aves; order Passeriformes; family Corvidae; genus Cnemophilus; species Cnemophilus loriae. The sequence continues at coordinate 1,488,513 of VZTF01002606.1, read as the reverse complement.
AGTTCAATCTGCCAAAGAGCTAAATAGCCAACTGGGATTTAAAAAAACAAAAAAAATCCTACATGGTGCGTGTTTGAAAAACTGTTATACTCAGAACAGCAATTTGAGTTAAATTGCTTTCCATCTCAATCACTCTTTTCTACTTGTTTATTTAGTAAGTTGCAGATCCAAAGGACGAGTCCTACTTCTCATCACATCAGCATCACCAGTGTTTGATGTCCATTCAAAACTGACCAAGTTTGAGAATGCAGCTTTCATTCAAATAATTTTCTTCTCTCTTTCCCCACTGTAAATCTCAATTTTGCATTTCGGTGGGAAGAGATATCTGGCATGTGAACGGCCTTTGTCTAGGCTGGGAGAGAAAATAAATACTTCCAGGTGTTTATTTCAAGGAGAATTAAGCAATTTAAGCCACCCTGTAGTGTTGACTAAAGTGACTCCCAACTAAATGGAATTACCCATTTTTGTTCCATCCGATTTTTTTGGTTTTGTTCCTGTACTGAAAAGACCAACACTTTCCCAGATCTAAAGATTTTATCATGTTATCTTACATCAGCTAGAGAAACAAAGGACCTGAGAGACTAACAATAAGAGCATAACTTGCATGATCTCGGGGTCCTTGCATAAGCACTATTACTAGAAATAAATATGTAAGTTCCAGTTGCTCCTCATATTAATCAACAATAACAAGTTCATTTCTTGAAACAGAGTGGAATTCATGAGAAGTTTCCGTGTTATCCCACATAATGTAAAAGAAAACAATACAAATGTGAGAAAAGATCTGCTGACACAGCGTAGAAATGCAGTTAGAGTTTAATCACATAACAATTCCCTAGATAAAAGACATGCTGTGTAATAAGAAATATAAAATACAAAATTTATATTACATATATTAATATGGTCAAAGAAAGCAACATAGACTTGATGCATCATACAAATTTGGATTGCTGAAAAGATGTATTTATACTCTGTATTTTAGGAAGCACCTTCCCACTTATCTTAAAAATCAGAATAGATATTTACTCCTCAGAACAAACCATCAATTAATTTTGAATAGGTATACACTTTGCACACACTCGCATTATAATTCTGAAGTGCAGTCTGGAGAACTTTTACTGAAGTTAGCTATGTCAGTGGGACACTACATGTTAATAAGAGTATCCATTCAGTTAGTGGTTTTCTACTATACGGCTCCCAAGTTCATTATAAAACTAAAGTTGAGGATCTTCTGAGGTCTGTTTTAAAATGGAATAATAATAATAATTGCTTGATCCACTGGCATAACTGATACATTTTTCTGTAGACACAAAAGCAGAAAAACAAAAAAAGATATATTTTTTCCTCTAACAAAGTGGAAAGGAAACCAGGCATCTTTCCCATGCTAAACATCCACATTCTCATTACCGTGAGTAACAGCCAAAGCAAAGTAACATTCAGTAGCATTAGCAATAAGCCTCAGAATCACAGAACCATTTGCCTCTGACTTAATTCGTTTCTTCTGTAAGAATTAAATTGTGTTTTCCTCACAGAAGAATGTCTTTCTCAATTTTATTGCAGTCTGATATTAGCATTCAAATCCAACAACCCCTCCTGGGCACAGCAGAACAACTCCTTTTATTTTAGCACAAGAAAAAACACAATGCAGCCTCCAAGTGTATATTTTCAGTGGGAGAGGCAAGACAGCTCCAAATAAGCCAGAGAACAGTATTGTAATATTATATTCCATAATAACATTAATATTTAAGACAAAGATAAAGGAAACTTGCTAAGGTGCACACTCCACTCAAAGGATCTGCTCTTTTGTTTTGCAGCTTTACCCATCCGAGCAGCCACAGCTCACTGTGAGCCAGGGTGATGAGTTCAGGTGCATTCCTGGAACACCCAGGTCAGCAAAGCCGATGGCAGGAGTTCTCAGCCTGCACAACCTGAGGCCATGGGACACAAAGACTGATGCAGTTACATTTCTACTCCATGAACTGAAACACGGTGCCACTGTCTCCTTCTTGGCATCTGACATTCTTAGTGTATTTTTCACACAACAAGCCTTACTACACAACAGCTTATAAATAATTCAGCTAGAATTTGCCCCATACTGAACATAATAATGAAACCTTGACATCTGTGATTTTTGCCAACCCTTCTGTAGCTTCTTGCATGTGTAAAACTGGTTTGTTGCAACTTTCTGAAAGTTATTTTCTGGCTATTACTACAGACAGGAAACATGAGACATTTGAACATAGAAATTGCACCTACTACATTAAACTACTACATTTTCTTCATGAGCTCTCATCAAACATCTCTATTTCTTTTTAATAAGTAGTCTTTCATGATGAAATATACGCAGAACAGGACTCAAGATTAAAAACGATCACTAATTATCAATTTCTTCAGAAATCAAGTCCCCAAAAGTGCCTCTCCCAAGAAACCAGGACTTACAAATACTGCTGTACCCACACTGCTGCCTATTAGTGACTGTGACAATGTAATTACTACACTTTCTCAAACACAACTACTACTTATTTGAAAGAGGAATTTGATACAGCATATGAGGGCAAAGTCCAGTAAAAGGAAGAATCCAAGAGTTCATCAAAGAAAGCATTAGAAAATAACAGCTTTGTACCACTGTTATAGGCATGATCAGAAAACAAGCTAACCAAAGAAAAAAGAAAATCTGTAAGAAAAGGGAACAAGCCTGGCTCACAGAATAAAGTTGTTATAACAAAATGCTGCCATCAACACATAACTCACGATGGTTTGGACCCAGTTTCCAGGATGTATGGTATTGACCCAGGGAGAATCTGTCATTTAACGGTTGGCTGCGCACAGCATGCACAAGTGAATTATACCAATGCCTCAGTGCATTTGCTAAGTGCTTGCACTGAAAAATCTGTTGGAACACTTCTATTTGAGAACGTGAATTACAGGATTAATACAAGGCCAACAAAACAACAGCAAATCTAAAAATCATGCTCCTGTGACATTAGGCAGACTAACTGGCAGCTCTCCAGGGCATGGGCCAGCTGTGGCAACCCTTCAGCTGTCATGGCCAGCTTTGGCTGTGAGGAATAAGGGCAACAGCCCTAAGGAGTTCCATTACAACTGTCAAGATGCTGATTCTAGACAGACTTACGTAATATAAACTTGCCCAGTTCCACCTCCAGAAACAAAGCATAGCATGAACTCAGAGAAGGTAATCTCAAAATATGCTGAAGATGAAAAACTGACGCCTTCGTCACTACAAAACCCAATGTCTACCCAGACTCAGAAATGTTTGATATATAGGGTAACAGAAGGGAATCTCAGTACTCCCATCATCAAACTGCCCCACTTCTAATGTGTTCAGCTAAATTCACTTACCAAATACAAGTTGTACTTTGACATTAAGACTGCTGCATTGATAAACCTGGAAGTAATTTAGGGACTGCCTCTATGAAACACAGGTATAACAGAAACTGCTCAAATAATGTAGTCTAAATGCTAATGATAATTAAAATCAACTACTTTGTGCCTTCTGGGACCAACCATTTTACTTTGCCATTATCTGTTACATTCCTTTTAATTTTTTACCTTTAGAATGTCTGACAAAATATTGTAATAAAGAGAATTCATCAAAGAGCCAGGTCCCACATTCCACTATTTTCAGGAAATGTAGAACTAAGAATCTTACTTCCTATTTCTCCAAGAAGTTTGGTATTTTACATAATGTTTCAGCCATACTATGTTTGGTCTGACATTTTCCCCTACAGCAGCTTGTATTTGATATTTATAAACAGTGAAAAAGAACTGCTGCTTTCAAGAGGTTAAATGGTTTCAATCAAAGCCGTCTTTTTCTAGCAGGAGGTGGGCAAATACAGCCATTTCAAAAGAAGCAGTTTGGGGAACATTGGAATCATTGGGCTTGGAAGGGACATCAGAAGGTCTCTAGTCCAACCTCAGGCTCAAAACAGGGTCAAAACTCAATTCCCATCACGCTGCTCAAAAAGGGACTTTTTGTGAAAAAGCAAACAGTTTAACCTACTTGACTACCGTAAATAGTATCATATAATTGACGTAATTGATGGTTATTTCAAAGTATAACCACAAGCCAAATTTTAGGTTGTTTAATTTTTAACTGTGCATTCCCAGATCAAGATATTTTTGAGTTGCTTGTAGGTTTATCTCTAGTTCTGAATCCCCAGAGGTTTTAGTATTTACCTTGTAAGGGGTTTATATTCACAAATAACTGGTATCTGTTGGTATTCTTTCTATATGGATCTTATAAATAATCTTTTCTTGAAAGATTTGTATGTATTTACTGGAACACACAAAGTAGAATCATAAAAATTGTAAATAATAACAAAATAAATAATTAAGCTTTAGAAAAATGAGGAGGTGTTTGATGTTATAGTTAAAACATATGCATGTAACTAAGCCAGATATATTTAAACTGCACTACATCACAGTCCCTGAAAAATGTTTCCTTTTGAATGGTGGTCACTGAGTATTTAGAGCCAGCCAGGAGCAGCCATTAGGCACAATAACTCCAGAGGAATTTAGACCAGACCCTCCTTCATAACCCTCTGAAACGTGCAATTTTATGAGCATTAACTAGGATATATGACAGTCTCCAAGATTTCTGTTTAATTAGACAACTCAAAGCGGGTTTTGTGATGTTAAAGTAATTAACATGCAGTCTGTTTTCATAACTGCTCAGTTGTGAAAATCTAAAGTTTAGAACCATACTTTGAAGAACTGAACACCTGAGCAAACCAAAAGGCAGCACAGCAATTGTGAAAAACCTTGGACTCACCTAAACCAAACTTTCGTTTATCATACTTCCAGCATGTCAAATAAGACTGTGATGAAAGGCTAAAAGACATTTTTGGAATGTTGTTCTATCATTTGTTTTAAAAATTCATGTGTTTACCAGCTATTAATGTATTTAAAGATCCACTGTGTTAAGCTTTCAGCAATTCTTAGAGGATGCAATTAAGCTTGCACTCAATTTTAATTTAAGTATGGCAGATTTATAACTTTTTAAATTGTTATTGTGCTGCCTGTTTACTCATGAATTTGCTGAGGGTGCCATAGAAAATACTGAGACAAGTACTACGTTAATTATTTTAATTATACTAGTTTTTATTTTGCAGATAGAATAAATATTACCGTGAATTTCTTGTTGTAGTTATTTAAAGTTGTCTTCCTCTGGCATGAATACTGAGGTACTTTTGTTGCAATAAATGCTGGCATTTCCAGTTCAGGTGTATTCAGAGGAGACTGACATTGCTCCTAACAAGAGGAAAAAAAAAAACAGAAGAGTTGGTGACACACATAGCAAATAGCTTAAAAATACAAAAAAAATACATTTCATGAGCCCAAAATACAAACCTTTGAAGAGCAGGTAAGAAAGTAATAATGCTCCTGTCTTCCTCCTATGAAAAATATTTGATTTCACATCAGCTGCACTGACAGTACCAGTTTATCTGGTGATTACTGGGATTTCTGATTTTCTGCACTAAGTTCTTGCAAGAAGTTTTCAATGGCACTGCCATTTAATAAAAAAAGTCTTTCTAAATGATGTGTGTCTCTACTACTCTCACTATTGCAGTAAATTTAAAAACTGCAAAGCTTTAAGAGCAGATAAACTCTTAAAACATAGAGTTTTCACAGAAAGCGCTAGATTATTCAATACCAGATTAGGGATATTAGACCAAAGAGAAATGCTCAAATAACTGACTTTTTCAGTCTGTAGCTAAATTCATTAGTGGAGGATAAGTTTTTGTATTAATTGGAAATAGAGTTTTCTACCTTGTTGCAGGTAAAATGATAGAAATCTTTTTCTTTTGGATTCAATTCATTAAGCTAAATGTTCCATTTTGGAGTCATTTTAGAGTGAAGGAAACATTTAGAAATAGCTACAGGAGAGTAATCTCCATCCGTTTTTCACCCAACAGCCAGTTGTTGATGTGGTTTCTTCCCTAGCCAATTCCCATAGATGCTGATCCAATCCAGACATCATTTTAACATGTTCACTGAAGCAAGGAAAAGGAGCTAGATGTCAAAACTTGAATGGGCATTTCCTTCTCTCCAGGCTGCCTCCATGCTCATTCACTTTTCACCTAATTTTGCTCCATGTAAAACAGACCAAGGTCATACAGGTCTGTGGGCAACCCAGCCCTGAAAGATGGGAATTCTCTTGAAAGGAAGGATTCAGTCATACCCCATCAGCAAAAGAGAGGCCTGAGCACAAGTCCTCAACATGTGAGTGTCCTGACCAGGGAGCAGCTAGAAAAAGGCAATCTCACATTGGTTTTCTGCTGCTTTATTTATCCAGTCCTTCATATCCTTCACTTTCTTTAATATGCCAAATCTGAAATACTTCAGAAACATGTAGTACCTTCAGCAGTTCTCTGTATCTTTTGCTCTTGGTCCTTTTGCTTGAAAACTTTTGGCAGATGTCTCAAAAACCTATTGCCTTGCATTATCCAAAAGCCACAGGGAAAGGGTTCAACAATAACAATAAAAAATATCATGAAGATACATAAAAGAAATTTTCACACCAATAATGGAACGATGAGCTCTTTCTCCCCTGTATCCAATCACACAGAGAAAAGGCTAGCAAACCTATAAGCATGTGTATATCTCCATAACCACACCCCCAAATATAATTTCATTTTGCTAAATTGCCTTTGTATTTGATACAAAGTAGTTAAATAACAGCATTCACACACACACAAAAGGAACTTGTTTGCACAACTGAAGGAGCAGTGAATTACATGGTGCATACACTGAAAGGAAGAAATGTTTTATGTGTAAGACCAGTCTCGGGAATAACCAAAATGGGTTTCAGTCAGGACAACACAACACATCCACTTTTGCACGCATTCATGAATTATATTTTAAAATTGATTTTAAATCATATAAACTGTGATTGATTAGTGCTATTATACTGCTTGAAATGATAGTGCCAGGTGCAAAGACTGTGAACAAACAGAATGTTACTGAATAGAATATACAATAAGCTGTTACCTTCACTAGGACACAGACACACAAAGAACAAGAGCCCTACATGCAGCATTACCTGGTACTGTGGAGGAGGGCAAAACTAATGCAGAAAATCTATGCATTTGAGAGTGTGATAGACTGGACATAAACATCGTGTTCCTGCCTTCGCAGAGATATTTGAGCATTTTCCTTAATCAGTAAGAGTTATGCATTTAGCTAACTGGACTTATGTATACCAACAGAAGAAACTTTGGATAGAAATTAACAGCAAAAACATCTGGCAAGTAATAATTATTACAGTCTGATTTGCAGAGAATATTATGATCCCTGCATGTGAACTATAGAAATGATCTATCAGCAGCAGAACACGAGCAGTATTGATACTGCTTTTTGGTGGGAAAACCAGATTGGAAAAAACCTGTTTGTACAGATTACGGGACAAACCTAAAGTTCCAATAGTAGCAATTACAGTGTAGAACAAGGAATCCTGGAAACTCATTGCATCAAAAATAATTTCTAGTACTGGGAAGAAACAACTACAGATAATGGAAAAATTGAAAAATATAAGCGTTAAAAATACCTTTTTTTTTCTTTTTGCAGATAACTCTACGTTAAAATTAAATTACAGTACAGGGGCAACCACTGAAAAATATCCAAATGTGTAGGCTACTTAATCACTAGAGCTAGTCAGAGTTTCTACCCCACATCCAGGCTGCAGTGAATGTCACTTGCTACTCCTTCACAGTGACATTTTCCACATGGCAGAGGCAAGCAAAGCAGCCTGTACCACTAGCATCATTCTGTAAAGCAGACAGACTTGGTTGCAGAATTCATCTTGTGGGGGTCTACTTTGCTCTTTGTCAAATTATTTTTTAACACACCAAGAAGTATAATGACATAGGGAAATAACAGAGAGAAAATGAAGCAGCAGTGAATGAAGTGCACAGAGACAACCAGCCAGCAGCTCTGTAAAGCCCAGGCAGTATGGACCAAATAATAAAGTCCTCCGATACTATGAATTTTATTAATTCTATGCATTTTATGAAGAGAAGGCAGACAGTTTATAAGTTTCATTTTTATTTCCTGGGAAACTGTGACTGTCAGTATGAAGGACTTTTTTCCATTACTTACAGCCTCTCTCTTTCACAATGTAACAGCGTGAGATGCTCCAGAAAATGTTAAATATGAGCTTCCTGACACATAAGACAAAGGATCAAAAGACAGCACTTTCTTTCTCTAATGTGGAGAAAAATCCTTTGTTCAAATAAATAAATCTCTTTTCCTTTCTAGAAAAAAAAACCCAAAAAAACAAAGACCACCAAAAAAACCCAAACAAACTAATTAGCTAACAACTTCTAGGTTCTGACTGAGGAAAGGGCAGAAGAGATGCAGTCACAGCACAGTTCTTAAGGCTGTGAGTGTGCAGCAACCCTTATGGATCCCTTCCTCTCTTTTTATCCCTCTGAAAGGCTCCCTTCTGCCTCTTTCTCTTCCACAACCCAGGAAACATGAGTACTTTCTAGCACGTGGGGATGCCCTTGTGTACATCTTAATGTCCAGGTCTTGCTATTGTCAAGGATACCCACCTGCTTGTGGTGGGAAAGGCATCTCTGGACAAGGGCAGATCTTTGCCACAGAAATATTTTGCTTCCCTTTTAAAGCAGACATTTGGCTACCATATTTCCAAAGCCTTAAATTAAATGATGGCTACTAACCCTAAAAGTCAACTGTGACCAAATGAATCAATAATAATTCCGTCTTAAATCTGGTCAACCAACCTTTTATTCTCTATAAATCACTAACATCAGAGCATCTCTCGGATCATTCACAGCCACAGAAAGATGTACTTTAATGACAATTGTAATTAGAATGTTAGCTAATGATCTGTAACTCTGACTTTATTCGCCTTGCTTTGCATGGAGAAGGGCATTTCTTTTCACTAATGCAGTAAAACATGTCCTGGATGAAGAACGACTTCCCAAACAGGCTACTGTAGGCTCTGAAAGATGAAATCTTACTGCTATTAATATGAATGGGAATTTGACCACAAAACTATATGGTGATAAGATTTCACCCAAAACATTCCCCCACTGCAATCCATTCCTTTTACTTCAAAACCTTCATGATCTAGCGTGAGTTCAAGGTTTGTTAATTCACTTTCATTTCACATTTTACAAGTCTGACATAATGAACCAAATTTGTCTTCAGTGAAATTCCAATTAAATTACATTATGTATGAGTTCAGTCTAGTACTTAAAAAGAAAATTAACCTTTACTTCAATCTTTCCTCATTTCTCAAAGCAGAAAAAAGAATTAGCATGGTGACACTGCAACAATAAAATTATTTTTAAATTTGCTACACTCCTAGAATTCTTGTTTTCTCCTTGTTTGCTTTACAAAATGTTTATTACTTTACAGCAACTATATAACTAAGATTGGTTTTAACTATAAGCTTTAAAAATAACAGTATAGCTGTCACTGGCTTCCTTATTGTACTCTCCATTTATTAGCATGAAATCTTTATGTTTTAATAAAAACACAAGCTCTTACTTGCAGAGCCAGTCTCAAAGTATCATAATGATCTCCTGACAATGCTATTACCTTTTCCAGAGGCTTATGCTCCAGCAATATTCCAAAAGGAGTTTTATATAAAAGAAAACTAAGGCAGTTGCCTTCTCATTGACTCAAAAAAAATTTGGAGGAATTTTGGAGAAAGACAAAGGCATCTCTTGCTTTGAAAAAAAGAATTATGAAAACATTTTCTGAGCTATCTAATCTATAGGTCTCATCACACTGCTGAAATTAAGAATGTACATAAAGGGTAAGTTGGTTTACTTTTAATGCTGATGTGAAACTCTCAGGAAGGTTCACAGGATTTTGTTCATGGTTTTGATGCACTTCTTGTTTAGAGAACTTCTTTGCATTCTCTGTATTTATATTTTTATGGCCTGTAAGATAAAATGAAGCAGTAGTTACGAGGCTTCCTTTTGGTTTTTTTTCTTTTTGTATTAATTTCTTTGGTCTGTTCTCCCTCCAGCAGATTCACTGAAAATATTATAAATTTATTGCAAAAATATATCCTTGAAAGGATTTCAAATATAAACACATATTCTATCACAGAATCATGCTGAGTCTGAGAGCGACAGCTCCATCTGGTGTATTCACTGCCCCCTCCCCCCCAAGCCAAACTGTTATCAAACAGTAATTCTTATATGTAAAAACCTGGAAAATAATTTCTTGCTATGAAAGTGAAACAATGGAAAAATGAAAAAAAAATTAATCAGGAGCTGCAGTTTTTCTTGAAAAAAGATGGTATTTATGAATCATCTTTCGTAATCTAAATATCAAGATGAAGAAGCAGCAAACAGCACAACGTTGCTGTTAAATATTCAGGCATTCTGGGCCTCACAGGAGGGTACATGCTGCACGTCCTGCTGTGGTCCCAGTGTGGTCACAGTTCACACAGAGCTTAATCCAGACCCTCGAGAATCAGCAGGAATCCCTCACTTTATTTCAGAGAGGTTTAGATCAGACTTGTAGTTCTCTTGACATACGAACTGATTTCTTTGCTGGTGCACGTTAAACCCATCACCGCAAGGCTCAGGCGGGTGCAGAATAAGGGAATGGCTTCATCCAGCTGCAGTGCAGGGCCTGTTTCATGGCTCAGTGGCACGAGCTGGGCACAGCACACACCTGGCATCCCCACCAAACCCCCATCACTTACAATCTGTGCTGAGGTATTGAATACCACTGCTTCTCGCTATGTTCCAATCTGAGAAATCAGCACATAATTTGTCAGATATAGATCAGAGGAAAACATCATCCCTTGCTTCAAGGTCAAACACCATTCATCAAATAATCAGCCTGTCATTTACGATATCCTCTGACTTACAGCTTCCATTGAGAGATAATAGAATATAATAAAACTTTTTTTTCTCTTAGCACAATTTTACTTGATGGTGCCAAGTCTGTAAACACATGTCCACAGACTACAGCGGTCTTCTTTTCACAGGTCCCTCAAGAGCCCATCTGTTAGCTGTTCACCCTGCAACAGCAAAAGTTACAATATTTTTGCATTATTTTGAGGAGGCCAAGTATTCCATTAACAGCCCATTGAAATACACTGCTCTCACTGGGATATTTACCATGACATTGATATATTTGAGCAAATACCACAGGTAACAGAACAGCAACAAGTGCCTCATTGATGGATACTGCAGAGAGAGCTGGGGCTGTTCAGCCTCTTAAGGCTCCAGGAAGACCTAACAGCAGCCTTCAAGTAATTAAAAGGGCTACAAGAGAGCTGGAGAGAGACTTGTTACAAGCACACAGTGATAGGACAAGTTGTAATGGCTTTACACCAGCAGAGGGGAAATTTGAGGTTTGATATAGAGAAGAAATTCTTTTCTGTGAGAGTGTTGAGGCACTGGAACAGGTTGTCCAGAGAAGCTGTGGTTGCCCCATTCCTAGAAGCGTTCAAGGCCACGTTGAACAGGGTTTTGAGCAACCTGATCTAGTGGAAATTGTCCCTGCCCAGGGCAGGGCAGTGGAAGCTGGATGATCTCTAAGGTCCCTTCCAGCACAAACCATTCTGTGATTCTGTATTACCAGTTTGTAACCCGTGATGACACAGTAAATCAGCATTACCAGACACTGATAAAGAAGACATGGAAGGTGTTTTTAATCTATTAAAACCACGTGAATTACTCATATAAATTTCAGAGAAAAACAAATTAAAATCCAAAAATAATATCACAATAGAATTATATATGTTTTAGGTTGAAAAATAAATAAAATCACAGCCATTCATTTTGGATATCACTGTATTTGCACTGCAGGATCTGCCTTACCATGAGACGGTACTTCATTTCTGAATCCACTGGCCTTCCTGCTTCCATGCAGGCTGTAAACCAGGAGACATCCAGTAGCTCAAACCTGGAGCTGTCACCCACAGCCTGTCCTTTCAGCCAGTCCAGCACCTCCAGGTAAGAGTTGTTCTCAGCCACAATATGAGTGACACAGTCACTGTCAAGAAGTACACAAAAACTTGGGTTTTTTTTTACTGAATCCAACTGCACACAGATACAGAGCTGTTATTTCTGTATTTACTTACCATCCACTTCCTGAAAATTGTAGCGTATATTGTACGTTAGGATGTGGGAAGCACTTCAGTTTTCATATCACCATATATGTATTCCAGTCACTGACTCTGCCTTGAGGAAAGACTACAGTCTGACAGCTCCTGTAAGTGCACCATTTTCTTTCTTGAAGGATCATTTACCTTCCACAGACACTAACCAAATACACGTTCTTTGCAATTCTGAAAATACTTAGCTTACACAAGGAGTACCATAATTAAAAGGCTGCTTGACAACACCTGACAGCCTCTTCCTAATATTCCTTTTGAATGAGTGAAAGCTTTGTAACATTAAAAAGTCAGTTAACAATAATTATTTAAAACTTTACAGCTAGTAATATCTTTCCAGATATTTAAGTTTTCTGTACTTATATGAAGCTGTTCATAACATATGGCATTGCCAAATGTTCATGAATTAAATCTTATGAACTACATGCTCCATCTAAGCACCACTTCCTTGCTGCTAAGCCACTCTAACAAAACTGATGGTTTAGCGAATACAAAATTTACAGCTTGAGTTGTTGTTCAACACATTGTATGGTGTACGTTGCCTAAAAATACAATAGCACAAATGTTGTTGCAGTAAATTTGGGTTGTTGTACTAGAACAACATTGGAAAGGATCACATGATTAAAAAGACCCACTTCTGTAGCTGTCACAGGAAAATAAAGGGCAGGGACAAAGTTATGTTTCAAGAAAAGATTACATGCATACTTAGCATGATCCGTAAGTTTCTATCTGACCTACTGATGTTTCTCAGCAAGTTTAGAAAAATACAGACTTGGTAGGAAATTTTGAATGATTCAGAGCGTTCCCACTCCCCACATATCCCACAATGGTGCTGCCACCCACACAAAAAAACATGAGAAAGGAGAAAATTCTTCATTTCCGTGAACTTGCAGAACCTCAGTATCTCCAAAATATACTCCAACATTAATTTCTATCAGGCAACAGATTCCTAAACTCCTTGCAGGAAAGGCACAGACAAGCAGCGTCACTATTTGACACTATTTTTACAGAAATAAACCTACAATTGGAACACAAATTGTCTTGATGGTAACCACCTCCATTTGAAAGTCTGTGACCTTCTGCTAGCCCATGCTGGGGACAGCTTTCTGCATATACAGTAAATTTCCAATGGACCTGACAGATTGCTCTGCAACCCCTCTGTTACAACACCTGGAGAAGTTGAGCCATCAGCCTGTCGAAGAAGAGAGGACCCCATTGGTGGAGATTGCTGGTTAGCATGGACTTCAAAACATGATGTGTGCTGTTAAAGGCAGACTGCACAAGCTTTCAAAGCAAATTACCTTCCAAAAACCAAGAAAATCCCTTGGCCTATCTCTGTGATCCTTATTCAAACAAGAAAGCAGTAATCGCTAATTTCATAAAGTCATGAAATCACAATGACAAATATTGGAATCACTTAATAGAAAACTGTTATCAAATAACTCTCCGATGCAATAAACATACTGTATTTTGGAAATATAAGAAAAGGACTGAAAGAACTATGCTTCAGAAATGTGAAAACTGTCATGCTACAGCACAAATTTTTTCTCTCCATATAGTGGAACTCGTAGAGTCGAGTCCATTGAAAAAGTAAAAAATCTCAATTTACTTCCTTCTGAAAGATTACAAAAGCAGATTAAATGAATCTCCATGAAATACTGTTGGGTTTATTATTATTTAACCCTAATAGGTCCTACTTTAATTGAACTGTCACATCTTTATACTTGAGTTAAAAAAAAAAAATCAGTTAGAGACATAGAACTTCTGCTTCCTGTGGTTTATTTCACTTCATATAAAATATTCATATGTTATGTATTCGTACCAAGCTGCAGAGCTGGGAACTTTGCCATAACTATGCTCACAGCAGCAGTTTAGCTGCTGTGCTCCAGTTTCCGCTCATACCTGTACAGCTGTGCTGTTTTCTTGGCACAGAACATAACAAATTCAGTATTTCCTCTGGCATTTTCAAAAACAAAAATCAACAGTTAAATGATTTTGTTTTATCCAATAGCAGCTAAGCTGAAATTAAACATAACACCTGCCTCATACAACTTACAGAAAGTCTGAAATACTGGCAATAAATACCTGTGTGTCAAAGCAGCCCAGATAAAGCATTTACACGGTCCTCTACAGATTATTAATGTATGACTCAGAACAGCACTCTTCATTTCTTTTTTCCCCAAGAATTCAATTAGTTTTGTATCAGATGCTAATTGCCTACTTCTGTTCAATACCTGCTTGAATCTTGCTTGACAAATTATTTCACCCTCCCTTCTTCCTCAGGCTTTCAAATTTGATGGGATTGAAAAAAAGGCTGTGCAAATAAGCTTTTATGGGAAGGACCCAGTTGTATACTATCTCTGTACAGATCCAGAGGAATGATCAATACTTGGCTTTCCTCCAGCTTTTCAGAGAACCTGTACAATGATGCAGCTTTTGGAGAACTGCATAATGACATAACCAGCGCTCATGTAAAGCACTGTTTGGAGGAAGGCTTCCTTCAGAATGAGTTGTCTTACTGAAACCAGATAAATCTGAATCTGGAGTATGTTTTCACTCTCAAATGCCACATCTGTGGTATTTTACTCCTAAGCATTTTCTCCAGCGCTGCTCCAGATTGTACCAAAGCATAAGCCAGTAACTTTGAGACTCACATCAGGGTAAAAAGATTAAATACTATAATACCAGAGAGGATGCAGACAAATGCGCCCCTCAACCCATCACATTTTGCATTCCTGTATATTTAACTTTTTTTCATTTTAGAAATTGGCCAGTAAATTTAGATTAATCTTAACCAGACTTCAAAGGGGAAATAAACAATGACTGATTTGGATGAGCTAAAGACACAACTCATATGCAGACACATGAAAATTGACAGATTTAAGATAAATTAGAAACACACATTTTAAAAGTGAAAAATTAGAAATTTTGCTAAGATTTGTGCCTTCCCTACTCTCTGTCCAGAAGACAATAGAAATAAACAACATACTAGGAACAGGCACTGACCTCCTAAAACATATTTGTAATGGGAAGAGCCAAGTATATCAACCAAAAACATCAATCACTGTCAATTGCATGACTATATTTATTGATTTAGAATGCTTCAAACAGCATTAGTACACGTTATTTCAAAACATATAAATACTTTCTTACCTTAGCTCACTTTCTACTCTGAAACCTTTTCTTCTTCCCAGTTCCATCAAAAACATCCTTCTGGTCATCCCCATCTTCCTCTGCATAATAAAAATGACAAAGTTACTGAATTTTATTTCATAACTGCAGGAAAGTTTTGGGGAATGCAACCCTTTCTGTCTCTTCCTCTGGGAGACTACAGCTGGAGCTTTGCACCTATCCATGATGCAAGGTAGAAGTGCTTTCACTTGGGTAAAATTGAGGTAACATGCTTTCTGCCAGGCAGCAGCTGTATTTAATGTCACCACCCTTTGAAGTAATTTTCTTATTTCCCCTCTGAAATCAAAAGCAGGTGCTATACAAGCAGAAACATCACTTGCTCTCTACCAGCTGGGACTTCTTCAACAGAAATACTCCAGACAGGTGCAAAAATGCTTTCATTCCTTAAAACAGCCATTGCCTACAAAGACTATCCAAATAATATTGATCATAGCAAAATCAACTCAAAATTTCAACCAGGTCTTCAGCTGACTTAATGGCTCAGTTCCACCAATTTCTGCTTTCAAATCTTTTCCAAATTACAGAGCACATTAGTTCACTAAATTAAATTCACTTAAATAAATATATAAGTAAATAAAAGAGAACTCATTAGAGATGTGTTCAAATATACCTTTGGCATGCACTGCCAATATTGCTCTCTGGTTTTGGCCCTGCAGTGCACTGCTACCTGTGGCAGTCACAGAAGTGAAAACATAAATACCTTTTTGCTTTTAAGCACCCAGTGACCTCCAAACAGCTACAGAAGAGATTATGGAGGCTGTTTACATTCCTCATCTAGAGGAGGAGGTACTGCTCGTTACAGAACTACACCAAAGCTTTTTGCCAATGTCATGTTGAATCCAATTCTGTACCTCTCTGAATTTCCATCAGAGCAAGGTGAGCACAAACAACCAGGTTTACAGCATCTGCATCTACTTCAGCACAAATCCACTTCAGTGGTAAATATCCCTATTCCCATGTCAAGCTGGATTTTTATTTTTAACACAACAGAGAGTTTGGATTTTACCAGTCCTTCACAACACATCAGAAATGTTATATGTTACAATTCTCATTGCCCATGTTCAGGAGGTGAAGCAAGGTGGAAAAATTTCCAAGGCAGATCTATCAATTATATTTTCAGTTATTTTATCACAGATGGATATACAAGCTGAGCTTCAGGAAAATGAGTCAAAACCTGTTTCCTGAAATTATGGCCCTGAGTTCAAAATTAAATTGTGAAAGTATTGCTGACATTTTCTGAGCCCCATAGCTCTTGCTGCTGCAACTGTATTACTGCAGATATAAAGAAACACTTTTCATCAGAATACAAACTAACTATCAAAAATTAATATAGAGCTTTCAGCTCTGGGGTCTTCCTGGGGCCATGAAAAAAATATATACATAGTGCAGTATATAGATTAGACTGCATTCATTTCTTCCCTTGCCTAGGGATAACACAAAAGCCAAAATATCTATTCCTCTTTTGGATTTATAACATTAAAATTGTCAAAATAAATCATTTCAAGGCTATTTTGAAATTATATGAGATATTTTCATAGGAACTAGAAAATGGACAAGCCAACTTTAAGAGGCTTAAGCAAGAGAATAGCATCAAGAAAGCAAAAAAAAAAAAAAATAGGAATGGATCTGGCATTAAAGCTGAGCAATCTGTTTTGGTTGTTCCATGTCTTTTTTCCAGGCTACTAATCAACCACTGAACATGGTCACTTCCCTGTTTATAGCTTTCCTAGGCTTTGTAAAACACTTTATCTCAATCCCTACAAGGAATAATATATTGGAGAACAGATTCTTTACATATGTTAAACAAAGTTTTATTTTATGTTATAATTAATTCAGTGCTCTAAAACATGTAAATATAATTTTCCCCAGTGTAACATCAATATGCTCAGTGCCAGTAAAATCCTTCTGGCATGAATAATAAGTTATCATTTCTTTGTGCTACTGTTGTAAATCTTAAGCCAGATTTTCAAGGGTATTTAGGTGCCAAAAAGCTGCAAACAGAGACCTAGTGGGATTTTCAAAATATGTAAGCAACCTAGGCACTCAGCTCCTTTGGAAATAAATTTCTGGCTTTGAACCTAATGCAAAGATATTTTCTCTAATAAACACAGTATAATATGAAAAAGTCTCTGCCAATGATGTAATTTTACTAAATGTACCTTCTAAAATTAACAGGATTTCCATATCCCAGATGAGTGAATTACTTACTCTCCTACAATATTATATCCTAATATTTTTGACAGTACTGCAGAAAGTAGAATATGCATTAGGGAGAAAGCAAATACAACAGAGAAACAGCATGTCTCTTATTTACAACAAATGAAAAGTATACTGTTATCTGAGTCAAGACATCACATATGATTCGTGGCCTAAAACCACAGGAACTTGCAGAAATTTTCCATCTCATTATAGTCTCATGGAGTTCAGAGTATTTCGCATTCCTTGAGGGAAATCCAGAACAAACTTTTATGTACTTGCTGTGGATCACTTTTGCACACTATCAAAGAAAAAGATTAAGAATTTGACACGAATACTGATGGCCATTTAAGTAAACATTTTTCATCACTTGTGATGTGGGTTGCCAACAACAGCATCCCAAACTCCTCTGAGGCCCAGAGTATTGATCAGCTTCAAAGGGAGGTTCTTTGAGAGGAAAAGTGCTGGAAAGTACAACTCTGAATTTCAGTATTCACATACAGTTTCACTGCACATTCTTGGTTATTGTCAGTCTTTCAGTGCCCTGCTGTCATGTGAGCTGCATTGTAAATATTTTATAAAATAGTACTTGTCCATTCATGTAGCTTTCATGAGCAGAATGGTGAAATTTGCTTTTAATACACAGCTACAATCTGCTAACCTTCAGAGAAAGCAACTCTCAAATACCAACAACAAAAATCAGAGCAGTGATTGGATGCTTTCTTATTTCACATAGGCTTAACAGCATCTCATGCAGTATTGTTTCACAATGATTAATTTTGCCAATGAACCAATTCATGGAAGTTTTTTAATGTTTCTCACATTTGTTTTTGTCTACATATTTCCATTACTATTCTTCTGTTTGAATTCTGGCTTTCTTGGCTGCTAAGCATTTCCTTTATCATTTATATCTATTCTATCAATCTCTCAGTGCCTAAAAATTGTACAGCAAGTGTTTTTCCTGGTTTGAAAAGGAATTCTCCCACATCCCTTTTTATAATTTTAAGCTGCACCAGGGGAGATTCAGGTTAGACATTAGGAGGAATTTCTTCACAGAAAGGGTGAGTAGGCATAGGAATGAGTGCACAGGGAGGTGGTGGAGTCACTGTTCCTGGAGGTGTTTAAGGAAAGACTGGATGTGGCACTTGGTGTCGTGTCTGGTTGACAAGGTGGTGTTCAGTCAAAGGTTGGACTCAATGTCAGAGGTATTTTCCAACCTAATTGATTCTGTGATATTTTTATTCTTTGAACCACTAGGATATTTTTAGGGGGCAGTTCTGAGGTATAGCTGCTTGAATTATTCCTATCAAAGATGATAAACTCCATAAGAAGCCATATGACCAAGAATTTAAAAAAACTTATTAAATGACAGCATGCTTTGAATGTGCTCGCTTGGCTGTATGATGCTATTTGGCATATAAAGTAAAGTAGACTTAGAGAGGACACAAAATTTTGTAGTTGTTGTCATCAAATGTACAATATTTCTGACATATATGGTCGAAATAGCTGGTTATCTTTTTTTTTTGCTACGTAATTAAAAATGAAAATCTGAATAAAAATAATTTATTTGGCAACATCTCTCAAATCATACCAAGATCTAACAGCTCGTTTAATTTACTGCATACACAGGTATTCTAGAAAGGTTTGGTTTTTTCTAAACCCTTTCTGAAGAAACTAGGGAAGAGCAATATCATAGTTCTGAATAATTAAATAGAGCAATAGGGTTCTCCCTTACAGCACAGGGAAAAGTAACTGGTGAAAAATCCTAGCATGACCTACTTCCTACTCACATCAATATGCTTATATTCCCTGGAAACTACTGTTTTCACTCATCCTTCAGTCTCTCTGTTCAGTAACAAGGTTTACAATCGTTCTATTCAGTTACTCTGTGTATGCTAGCTGCTTCTCCTTGTTGTGGTTGTTATTGGACTATTTGATTTTTGTGCTGGTACATCAATGGTTTTCTCTATACCCTAGTCTCACGAGAGCCTTGCGAACCTTTAGCAACGAGCAGAGACATATCTGCATAATCCCATCGATATACATGGCCAGGCAGCTCCTTTGACAGTTATGCATCTCTTCCAAGCATAGTTTGCAAAGGTAAATCTGCCTGGATTTTGAGCAGCATTTATTTAGCTGGTCCCATTTATCTCACTGCTAGTATTAAAGACATTTCCATTAACTAAAAAATACCAAGCAACCTTCCAGAGATGAGGAGCTACACAAACAGGGTTGCACAGTCTATATTTAGGCAGCTGTAAATACTATTTATCTCGACAATGACTCAATAATGTTCCTGTGTACATTTCAAAAACTTTTTATATAACCATATTATACTAGAAATTAACACTGTTAAATTATGATAAAATTTTAACACTGTTATAATAACAATTCCTATCATTCATTATCTCATAAAGAACATTTATGTCCTCTTCTGTTCCTCTAGTAGGACACAGCAAATAAAACATCTAAATTGTTCATGTATCTTCTTTTAATTAGTTGTTATATAGTTACTAGGCTGTAGAATTGATGCATCTTGCAGTAGCGCTGCAGTGTTTCCAGACCTATTTACATTAAAGAACATACAAACAGCAGTATGTGTGAGATATATGCCTTCTACATTTACAGGTAGTAAAGCATGATGCATTTAATAAAGATAGATGTACCTAAGCCAAAATAATGAAAACTGGGAAAAGGCTATAGCTGTGATTCACAGAAATCTTTCAGCTATATATTCAATTTTGAGTAGTAAAGGAAAGTTGCCATACTATCAAGCTGAGGAGATAATCTCACCAAGTAATATAAAAGAGAGAAGTAAGTAAGAATAAGCACCATAGATAATGTTGCTGCAAAGGGAAGAAAAACTTAGGAATAATGTCATACAAAATGCCCCCTTCTTAAAAGTCAAACCAAGATAAATTTTATCTCAGTTTCTGGCGATTAAGCAAAAGCAAGAGGTAACACCTAACAGCACAATGAGTCCTGACAGAGCCCTTTCTGCACACTCTACTGAAATAAGCTGTAGGAAAAAGAGCCAGCATCAGAGAGCTGAAGGAATTGCTGATGAGGATGAGACATATCTTTGTGTTATTTACAGAGAGAAAACAAAACAGATGTTCATCCCAATGATGCACTGTGAATTTTGCAGGTGAAGGAAAAATCAATTAGAAGCCTTTTTTTTTATTCTAGAAATTTGAACTGAAGGAAGCTGAAAAGCAGAGTGGAATGGAGCAGAAATCTCACCGTTTTAACTTATTGAGGTTCCACGTTCCACTAATGCAGAACTAATTACAGCAGAAGTAACCTAGCTGGGTAATTAATTCATAGCAGAAAACTTAGCACCGTGCAGCAGGATTTATTTAACCCAAAACAGCTCTTGACACAGTTCCCACAAAAAGCATACTTTCCATTTCTTACTGACTTCACCTAATAATTTGGCAGCTGCCTGGAGTATCACAAAATACTTACACATTTGTTACTTTGTAGCGTAGATTTGATGGCTCTACCTTTAACTACAATGAAGGTTAATTCATTTCCAACTGCATAAAAAAATTCTTTCTCCAAGCTATGAGCAATTCTTTTTCCAGGCTATCTCAAGGTTTGCTTGCATTGTTTCATCTTGCAGAAAACTCGATCTTACTAAGTCAATTCAAAGTTGCAATAGCCCCTAGAAATGGTGTCCCAGCGTAGAACTGCCTGTTTACTTAGCTGTGAACATAGGTTGATCAGTCTGTATAAAAAAAAGCACAGTCTGTACATTTTTGAGAAGGCAGCCTTTAGAGCCATCATTCTGACTCTTTACATGATAGGTGCAAGTCTCATGCCGTTATTTTACGATGCACACCTGCTTTTTAGAAAATTCCATCACAAGCTTTGACACATTTTTATGCTTTTCAAAGACATAGTACAACTGCACCTAATTGAGGTGGTTGCGTCACGAGCTTTATTCCTCTTTCCTGTGTTTACTGCTGCAGAGAGGACTCAGTTTTAAGAAATGGAAGTTAATTTCCTTCTACATAAAAAGTCATACTATCACATAACTATTAATCAAGCTGGTAATTCAATATTTAAGTGACAAATCACAAGAACACACCATACTAAAGAACTTCACCAGAAAGCTTCAATGTCTTTCTTCCCCTAAGATTTCCTATATCCTTCTAGTTTTCTGCTCCTGTGCTAAACTAATTATTACCATATATTATGAAGCATGACAGCAGGAAGGCTATAAAGCAGGTAAATATATTTGCAAATGCTGCTCTGTTACAATTTACTCAAAAATTTACTAAAAATACACGCTATTTTTAGTCACTTTGCACTTTGTGCTGTTATTAAGGACATAATTCAATATCATAGTTTTCTTTTGCTGTTGGCAGATCATTATGAGGTTTACAATGCATTAGAATTCAAAATGTCATCCATACAAACACGAAAAACAAAATAGGGGCTAAATTTGACTTTGCAACTGTAGTATTTTACAAAGACGTAAAATCAGGACAAGTTAGAGGAGAGAAAGGCCTAAATCCTGAAACTGTGCTAATGGTTATGGAGAGCAGGTACCAGGGAGATGCCAAAATTATCATATAGCCAAAAAATAGTACTTTAACAAGTTAAGTGCATATGTTTTCAAAAACCAGCCAGCTCATTTTCTGATACTCTGGGCTGCTCTTCTCCAAGCTTGAGTCAAGCACCAGAGATGTGACACCAACCTACCGCTCAAGCTTTCGCTGTTCAAAGCAAATGAGTAGAATAGGAGAATTTGGAGAAAATCTCCTATATATAATTAGGCCAAACCACTAACTTACTTACATGAGGCACTGAGGAAAATACTGCTTTTTCGCTCTTATGGCCTTACCCACCAGTCTGTGCTCTACAGACTCATCACACAGAACACCTGAATATCACAACATGACATGCACAGCAACTGTACAATAAGCTTCAAAGAACGAGGAAGCCATAACAACTCATACAGACTACAGCTTTGACAGCTGTGAGTGAATGTATATCAAAATCATGTCAAGAAGTCTGTTGGGGAAGATACTCAATACTACTGAACCACTAAAATAATGATATAAGATGTAGTCGTGCTTTTTAATGCATGGGAAAGTAATCCAAGATGCCTCTTCTGAGTAATGAAATTTTATGTAAACAATAATGGGACATGATATAGAAACTGCATACACAAGTTTAATTAAGGGATTGTAAGGGGTGTGTGTGGGTGTGGGGGGGTGCGTGTGCATGTAAGTATCCTAATCACTGAACCACGCAGTTAACATTGATAAAATTGTATTTTGCTAGCAGTATGGGTTTGTATCTACAGAAAAGCTGATCATTCCATTATCTTGTGTAGACATCTAATAAAGTACAAAATGTGCCATATTGCACAACCTGCAGAGGGAAAAATCCATGCATATTTTCATACTTCAGTAAATCCAGAAAATTCTCTGTCACAAGTAATTATATGTACGGTATATCTTTCCTTTTATACAGACTCAGTGGCTTCCTGGCTCCTTATTTCACTTGTGTATAGGTTATGTGAGTTAAAATGTGTTCTTGATCCTTTCCTGCACATTGTACAAGTGTTGAAAACAAGGAGAGAGAGTGGGATGGGGACACACATGTGACAGAGGACAGAGAGGGCACACAATTGTGGGCAATTATGCTCAGCTTAGATGACTGGGAAAAAAAAGGTTCAGATTAACTTTTCAAGAGCCATTACTGTTCTGGTTGTAACCAGTGTGGTGAAAGGAACCAAACATAAATATTTCTTGCTGAATACTGACAAAGGGAGGTTAAAGAAACTACCTAAATAAGACTGTAAAAGTGGATGTTTCTGAGAGGGCATAAAAATAAACTCACATTTGAGGGAGAAAATACTAGAGGAAATAATATTCTTCCCCTTTAGTAACCATTCAGCCATATTCTCACCACTACTCACTGGTCAAAATCATGAGACAACAGAACACAAACCCAGCAGCCTTTGTGGCATGATAGGAAGCCATCACACGTGCTCCCTCTGCTTCATAGCAAACCACAACAGCATCACCTCCTGTCACCTCCACAGCTGCACTACCCACAAGCAGGTTACAACACAAATACCAGTGTAAACAAGCAGCAGCACAACATAGAAGGGTAAAGTGCAGAAATTGAGGAAAACCCTTTCAAAGGACTAGGCAGGAAAGACGTAGAAACTGGCAATACTTCTTCAGACTCAGTTCTACTTTATGTGTTCGCATTCAGAATGTGTTCTCAAAGCTATTTTACACAGCTTGGCACAGCAATATAGTACATTCATTGAGTAAAATCATTGGGAAAATAATGGAAAAGTAAACTTGTAAAATTAAACTACTAAATACGCAGTACACAACAGATGGGGTTACAATTTGTTACTACCTTGTCACTCACAATACTCCAAACTTACAACTCAGCCTCTCTCCAAAATTTCTGAGCCAAAAGAAGTTGACTGCTGCACCTGACTCTGTAAACCATCCAGGAAATCTTGAAAAATCTTGCCCTTGCAAAGCCTGAACAAACTGAGGTTAGAAGATCCAGCTGAGAAGGCATTTCATGTACAGTAGAGCCAATCACTTCATAACTTACCTTTAAGAAAGGTTGTAGACTCTCCTCAACCATCTCCAGAGCAAGCAAGAAAGATTTTAGCAACACATCAAAACAATGATCACTCAGATTCTTTTCTTGTCAAGTTTGAGACTATCTTTTCATTATAGCAATGACCAAAGATCTGTCTTGTTGCTGTCTTTCCCAAGAAGCCACATTTAATTGACATCTATTTAAATGGATACATCAAAAACATTCAACCGTCTTAAGATTGCTTCAGTACTACAAATAAACCGGATACAACAGTTATATATCACTTTGCACCCTAATTCATGCTGAATATGCCTGAAAAGTAGTCAATACTGTTCCCCTCCCTCATATTTCAAAATAGGCACATACATAAGCTTAAGCAGAATACTTGGCACTCTTCAGGCTTCTTATTTTCATAAGTGAATAGAAGCTCCAAACTCATCCACCTTCCATTTAGATCAATGCTTTTCAATGTTTTTCAGCTGTGTGACACAATATATCCATATGAACAATTAGGTTAGGATATCATTAGGTTCAAAGGAAACAAAGCTTATTTGCCTGTCTTTTAGACTAAACCTAGAAATGAGAAAACTGATTGAGCACAGATGTGAGCAAGTGTCTGAAAACTGTGCTTGGATTTTGGCTAAGAGGAATCATTTTTGAACATTAATGAACAAGTTAAGTCTTTAGAGCTCCAAGTTCACTAGCACTAAGCATTGAATTTAATAGGACCTCATGGCCTAAAAGTACTACACGGCCAGAAATTTCAGGCGTATGGACAACATTAGGGTAGCAGGGGTCAGGATTGCTGGGATTATATATCCACATTATCCAGTGGGGTTATGATTAATTAATTCCTGTGCAAGTAAAGAAACCTTCCCGCTTGTATTAGGGTGTTAGGTGTGGGGAGGCAGCAGCTGTGTTTGGGCTAACAGTGTCCAACAGACTGGAGGCAGACCTGATTCAGAAGAAGCCACCTGGCTTGGTTGTGTGGTCATACAAGAAATAATTTCCCTTTGCAGAACTCTAAGCCAAGCTTTCGCATCTCTTTTCTACTTAATCTTCTCTCTTCTCTTCATCCTGTAAAGTGATCATAGGAGGCCCCTAATTAAATATAGTTCTTGGGCAAATTAGTGGATTCATGTGGACAAGTGCTTTATCCTGAATGCAGAGAAGTACATGGAGTAGGAGTGCAAGCAGGTAAAGAAAGAGGGTTTGGTTCATTTGCTGAATAATTGTTGAAAGAAATACTTTGTTTGATTGGAAAAGGCAGAACGCTGTCCACAAAATGAAACCAAAATGTTTCTCTGTGTTCATTCAACCAAAAATGAAACTCCTTCTATCAATTATCCAAAAATAACCCATATTCATCTTAGGCTGAAAAATGTGTTTCACTTGATATGAAGCCAGGCAACATAAAGCAATTTCAAAATACTTATTCTCCTAATTCCTTATTTTATTTTTAAATTTAGAGCTATTTTTGTTTTAAAATACCATTTTTGAACGAGAAGTAAAAAGGAAAAAAAAAGTCACCTTATTCTTCTGGTGACATTTACTGGTTTATCTAAGTTCTGTAAACACTGAGTCCTATACAAGCATAAGCAAAAAGGGTCCCAGTGCAATCAGCTTAATATATTATGTGTTGGCTCCCTGGCTTTTGTTAGATATTGGTAACAGCACTGAACAGTGTTTGGGGTGGGGGTTGACTGTGGTTTGGGTTTTTTTTAACCATATGTTCTTGTCTAAATAAGTTGCAGGCATTCCTTTAACTATGATCTTGGTTTTTAATAGTCATATTTTGACACATCAGGACAAGCCCTAATGAGATAGACTTAGACCTATTTAGACTAATATGATGCAATATGCAGCTATCTTGATAAATTCAAGCTCTCACCAGAAATACATGGCAAATGTGATCCTTTCACCTTCATCAATTTCTGTGCAGATGCATTGGTGGCAAACTTTCAGACACCGGAAACTCTTTATCAAAACTGAATATTTTTATGAAGTGTATTCTTTAGTTCAGTCATGGTCACAGGATGTAAAACAGGCAGTTTTTTACATAAATCAATTTATGTTACTGAAAAGGTCACATTCTATAATGACTGTTAGTCATTTGCAACCTTAACACCTATGAATTTACAAATCTCTTTGAAGACTTCATGAAAAAGAAGACCAAGATGAGAGCTGTGATTTCTACACTGGGTAGAAATCATTTCATTTTCATTCCTGGTTTAAGGCCAGCTTCTGGATTATTTCTGCTTCAGCTAGTATAACTGAAACTTGAATAGATGGCAAGGAAAAACTCGTGTTTCAGTAAGAGACTCATCTAAGGTTTTCAGAAGTCTAAATAAGTAAACAAGTGTTCAGTAGAATCTAGGCAAGAGTGGTGCCCTTTACAACCAGTGCAGAAGAAATGTGCTTTTAACTTGCATGCTGGTGCATTCACACATATACACTTTTCACTTCTATGAACGTTAAAGACATTTTGTCTGTGTTGGGTAGGTCAAATGCTCAAAGTTGAAAACATTTATCATTCAGTCGGTACTACTTCATTGGAGACAGCAGTCATATATCAACAAAGATCCAGGACAGTGACTTTTCCTGAGGGATTCAGGGAGTGAGGGAACACATTAACCAGAGGTAAATTTTTTTGCTATCAAACTGCTTATTACTATACCATCCAGGAGAGAATATTATACCATAATATTTTGCATAATGCCTTTTTAAGACATGACAAGTAACATCCATTCTCATTGCACATATGATCCTTATGACCCCTCACATAAACTTTGGTTCTATCCATAGAGGTTTAATTCCTTTCTTCACGTGATTTGTTCTAAATATAAATTCTTCTAACCTAATCTCATAAATTTAATTGAAACTTGTGAGCCAATAATACTGTCCATAAAATGGGAATTAATCACTTTTTAAAGCCAGATTCCAGTGTTATATCCAGCAATATTTTATCCAGAAATATTTGAACACTAAACTAAAATGGAGAAAGAATTGTTCAATGAACAACTTAGATTAATTATTTCAACACAAAGGGGTGATATTGCTATACGAGGACAATTCTGTGCTAAGAACAGCTCACCTAAAATTCCTGTCCTTGTGATCACTGTTTTTGCTGGGGAAGGGAAGGAACGTCAAATACTCAAATAGTTCACACGACAAAGGAGCAGTACCTACAGTTCCAGACTGAGAACACATTCCTTGTTTCCCCTAAACACAAATTTATTCCAAGAAAATGCAATCCTTTCAAAAAATGAAACTATTATCTCTGGCTCATTAAGACAAAATTCAGTACTTTTGGCCATTTTCAGAGATTGTTTGATAGAGATAAAGGTATTGTTTGCAATTACTAATGGCACATTTCTTGAACTTGGCTTACTAAAGCATAAAAACATACATGAAATGTCTGTGTTCAATATCACTTATTCCCAAATGTCTAACTCAGAAATCATTGTTTAATCAATCCAAAAGTGGAGAGAAAATCCATTAGGCTTACAATCAATGACTGTAAATCATCTTCAAATAAAGTCTTCACTAAAGACCTCATTTCAAACTGAGCAAACATTAAGTCCTGAAGTTATATAATTAGCAAACATCCATTCACCAGAAAGTGTATCAAAGTCAGAATTTGGAATATCATAACACAGCTTCTGTTTACAAGGTCATGTATGCACATGGGGAATATCAGCTCTGGCACAGAAACAAGAAGGTGAAACTTTAACACTTATCTCCCTTTCATATGCTGGTCGCATTAAAAATGAATTTGAAAATATTTTCTAGAGTTAGCATAATATTTTGCTTATGAAGGTTCAGTGAGAGGTTGTTGCACACTAGTACAGCACAAAATTCTGTATTTGTTGTATTTTCACCGCTGACAGATAGGGGAACATAAAGAATTCTGCCTAACTTCAATAATTATGACTTGCTTAAATTGTGTAAATAGCATTTAGCAAGAACATGGAAATTCCCAAATAAAAGGCAAAGTATAGCTTTTTCCAAAGCTTGGCATTGCTCTATTGCCTTCCACACAAAATTTGCCCAGTATAAACTAATATTCAACTGTCATGTTAAGCCCCCTCGATACCAAGTGTCAGTTATCAAAAAAAAAATATCCTATATCTTGTCATTAATCTGCACTGGGTTTTATCCACAGATCTCAAAACAAGCCAATGAGCTGCCAGCTCTGACAGCTGCAAATGTCTCCTGCATGAATGTGTACTGTGGGCTAGATTCCTATCTCAGTTACAGCAGTAACAGTAAAAGGTCCTTTTGTAAACAACATCAACATAAAAGTACATCAACAATCTATGGTAAAATTACAGGTAGAACCTGCATAAATATGGGAAACAAAATGAAACAGTAATTTTGTATGCATAAATATTCCAAATTTAACTCTTAATAAATTCACCATCCAGTCAAATAAATGAAGAAACTATTCCAAGCAACAAAAAAAACACCCCTCCATTTTTGAAAACTAATTAGACTGGTTCTGGTTCAGTAAGACATTTGCTATTCGATTTTATGTATAAGTGGGGTGAAAATCATTTTGAATCTAAAGAACTGCCAAACTCCTCTTTTAGGATATTAGTTTTCACTGTCGACAAGAGATCAACTGCCTTGCATTAGATCTCCTTTCTCTGTTCCTGAGCTCTAAGGATTCAATGCAGTTGAGTACTCCCCCTTATGGGCTGCTACAACATGACATTATAGTGCTTTGTAGTTCTCTTAACTAAATGTTACCACCTCCTATGTGCACTGTATATTTAGCAACAGAGTTAAGATAGGTCTAGAGTATTACAACCCATCTGAGAAACTGTTTCATTTCACTGAGTAAGTCTGCGACAGCAGATTTTTGCAACTGCAGATTGTCATTCATTGTTTTGCTTTGAAATGTGCTTTTTATTATCATTATTAAATTTCAGAGTAAATATATAGAAAACATATAGGAAAAGAACTGATTAAATCAGGATTTGTTGACCAGTGTTTTTTTCTTATTGGAATTTACGTTGGACAATAAATACATCTAAGCACTGTTCATAGCATATTTGCCACTGAAGTGACTTATTTGAAATTATATTTGTTAATTCTGTAAGAACCAAATGTAGACTAGCGAAATTAAATCTAATTAAAATGGTACTCCATACATTTCCCTGAAGAAGTGGAAAAAACTGTACAATATGTGTATGCGGCCACTGGCACCTACTCTCTGTGTATATTTGGTGAGAATAACTTTCACCACCAAGTTCACTACTCATTCCTCAAATCAAGGAGTCTATTTCAAAATGGATTTGCAGCTTCATTGTGCTAATCTTTTAGAAGGAAGCTTTACTAGTTAAACATTATGTAAGATCGGCTGTCCTAGATTAAAAGCTATTCAACTTAAAATGCCTTTCACCATTCAAGAAGTCTTTCCTGGTTTCTGTTTCCACCCTATTACTGACTGAAAACACAGAGTCTCTCACCTGCTATAACTGACTGCAATAGCTTGTTCCTCAGTACAGTTCGTGTTAGTACCCATTCCCTGTTCTACCATGTCCTCATCATGCTTGAGGAGGGGAAAGTGTGTTGGTATTTTTAATCTGAAATGTTATTCAAACAGTCAAATGCATAGTTACCATTGATCCTCTTCACTTCTTTTTGACACCAGTTCATCTTCTCAAAATGTGCTGAAAAACATTCACTAACAGTGATATGATTTCACCTCCTTTGTGCTGTGTCAGGCCAGCAAAGTGCTCTGCTCTCTAGCAAAGCCTTCAGAATTCAGCTGGTAACTTCAAAGAACAGAAAGCACTAACTTCTCCCAGAAGATCCTGTAACA
The DNA here is from genome assembly GCA_013397755.1 of Cnemophilus loriae. NCBI lineage: Eukaryota > Metazoa > Chordata > Aves > Passeriformes > Corvidae > Cnemophilus > Cnemophilus loriae. The sequence goes on along the minus strand of VZTF01002606.1, from coordinate 1,458,577 downwards.
TTAACCAAAGCACATTAAGGATTAAGATCCTCTCTGGAAATAAACAGCACTTCATTTGATTCAAGTTTTTCTCCCTGAACTTTAACTGAGTGGTTCCGGGGTTATTCCAATAAAACAGTTCACTAAAAGGCATCCTTTCTGCAAGTGCTTTTATCTTTGCTTATTCAGTATATAAAAATGAATAAGTTTATCTGCAATGGATTTGTAATTTAGATATCTAAACAAAATAATCAGATTAACAATTTTCTGCAGCATATTCCATGGGAGTTAATGTAAAAAAAAAATTTGTTTAGAACATTTACTAGAACACTCAAAGTGTGCAAACAATACAAAGGATAAAATCAACTAGGGAACTTGGCAAAAACCTACTAAAATCCCCTCACAAAAAATTAAGCTTCAATACCAAAACTCCATATAACATTTGACAAATAGTTCCCAGTACTATTTTCATCTCCTCTGTGAACAAAGGGGATGGTGTCACCTCCATTCATGAATTTTGCTTGATTTTGCTTTTCAAGTTTCCAAATCATGTTAAATCCACAAACCAAGGTTCCTCTGTTAAGCAAAACTTTTACAACTAAGTCTTAAAGGAAGTGATACCTTCTGAAACAGAGAAGGTTATTCAACGTTTCTCCTAAATTCAACTATTATGAACCTAAGAAATAGCATTGAAATTTTATATGAAATGCTAAATTTCAACTTTGCTCTTTCTGAGACTGATTGTATTTGAATAGAATCTTCTTTTGTAAGGCAGATGTTCTAGGATTCTTCTAGATCCAGTTGCACAAAATATTTTTGAGGTTTTAAGACTGGAGTTCATAGTGGGAACTAACCGTAAAGGTATTTTCTTACTAGTTATAGGCAGTGCAGGCAAGGATGTTTTTGTCAGAGAAGTAAACACCGTAAATATGAAAGCTCTGTTTTTCAGACAGGGTGAACAGACACAGAAAGCTGCTTTTCCACAACAGAATCACCTTGTTTTTGAGGTGTTTCTAATCTTTCAAGAAGGGGAAAACACCCCACTCCCACAGGCAGTTTGTAATCTAAAAGCAGTCAAATTGACAGAAGCCCTGGGGGAAAAAAATAGGAGGCAGGAAGGCAATCCTTATGAATGAATATATTGGCTCACATCAAACAGAGGGGTCTGGTCATCTTTTCAGTCCGATTTCTATCGGGAGCAGGGTGAAAGACAGTCTGTCAGAGACACAGCCAAAGTTGGCCACCATATACTTCCTATGATGTTCCTCACCTTCTCAGAGCTTCTTAACCACACTTGTGCAGGAGAGGTGTTTCAGCCTACTTAGTTTGACAAGCAAGTATCTGGGCTCTCAGGTTTCCTGGGATACAGATAAAAAATCTGAAGGAGACTGATCTAAGAAAACCCTCGCAAAAATATTGCATTCTTTCTGGCCTCTCTCTCGTGCTGTTCTGCTCTTACAGAAAGTGTTGACTCAAGGGTTTGCACACTGTGAGAAACAGCAAGAGGTAAGAGCTGAGTGCAGTGCATCTATTAGGAGAACAAAAAGGAAAATGAAAATAATTATTTATAGTATCATGAAGTTCCTGAGTTCAGTCCATCAAGAGCAGAACCTCAGTTCTTAAGGAACTTAAATCTTTCAATACGTCAATTCAAGTTTCCTTTTTTATCTGCAATTATTTATGAAGTCTTGATAGATAAAGTTATGGGGAAAAAGAGGTGAGGAAGATCCTCAGTAAAAAAAGAAATTATTTAATGAGTCAGTGATTGTGAGGCTTTCCAGGTGCAACCTGAAAATTACTTGATAGTTATTGTCCCTTACATGTTACTGAGATTTCTTTAAAACCAGAAACAAAGACATGACTGAAGCTGATGTAAGCACCCTGCAAACTGTCAGTAGAAATCCAAAATCTGGACCAGCCAGTTAAGTAACACTGACGGCATCATGCCAGTGGTGCAATAGGGACACTGGATCAGAGTGCCTGCAGCACACAGTGACAGAACATTAACTCTAAATGATAAAATTATTTCCGTGCCTCAAAGTCCAAGTAAAGGTTAGCCCCCCAAGTCAACAGAAAAGTACAGAGATGAATACAGTTAAAATAAATTTTACTGGGACATTAAATAACTTCTAATCTGTTGTAAGCTTTGGGCCATTCCATTTCATTCTGCTGATACAGGTGTATCAGGGTCAGTGTATGTTCCCATAGCTTTTGCACTCATACGCGCCAATCTCATTTACAGTACAGCACATGAAGCACTATGAACTGGGGCACAGCTGACCAAGAGGACAGAATTGCCAGGGAATACAATTGTCTGCTGTAGTCTGCCAACAATGGAGAGATGAAAAATTGCAAGCAGAAATAATAGATCATGCTCTGGACAGTGGAAAAGAGGTGACAAATGAGGCATGGGATGTTATGCAGAACATGTACGTTCCAGAGGATGAAAGTCATCACTGCATCATCTGATTCGTAACTTCTGGCCTCAGTGGATAACCATATCATAGTCAAATCTCATTGCTTTGAAGGTCAGTGGTGAGGTTTTTATCAGCCTGACATTTATTGTCAACTTTTCTTTTTTTAAAGTTCTCATTTCATTTTAATAACAAAGGAACAAGGACATGAAGGTTATAAGTAAAAACCTCCCACTGACTTTTCATAAAATACTTGAATCTAAACAGACTGCAATTTATCAGGAATGCAGGTAACATTACCAAGTCTTTATTCACATCATACCTCCAATCAATTTTTGAAAGCAGGCATGGAATTCTAAGGTAGGACTGCTTTTGAAGTGTTCAGAAACTTAAAACAAGCATATGAAAAACACCATATTAGAGTGCAAAGTTTTCTGTTCATTTCTTCTCTCTCTCACTTCCTATGGTTTATGGTTCACTTCTCCAGACGTGAAGTTAATTTTCACCAGTTCTAGAGAAGCGAAGCATTCATCACTGAGGGAAAACAGGAAGCTTCTGTTTCTACTACTGTTCAGTTTATCGTCTTGCAAATGCAGGTTTGCCCAGTGCAGTGCAAGGGAAAAAAGTAAGAGGAAATCTGATTAAAATCATAATTAAGACACCATCCATCCAAATAGTAGCTTATCCTCCTTTATACTATTTGGTAATACAGCAGTGTTCTTAAATACATCGACATTAGGTAAATCATTTATACTGTACACTGAAATAGGGATTTTTACAATAAAAAAGTCTTCTTGCAAATGAAGTTTAGCCAGTGTGTTTATTTTCCACATTGCTTCAAAGTATATTCATCATTTGAGATATATCATTCCCATGACAATGGGATCACAAGGAATCATGGTATAACAACGCTAGACCAAGCAGGCAGAACATCAGCAGTGTCAAACTGGCAAATATATCATTTAACTAGAGATCAAAAGAGAAAATCCGAAGGTCAGAAATGCAATATTTATAATGCTGTCAGTAGATAGATGCATACCAAACACCTCATATCCAGACCCCTAAAAAGCTTATCAGAGGAACATTTACAACACACAAGAGAAGTGCTACTGCAATATCCATCATTAGCTTGAATGAATGAATTCAACGTGCACGAATACTGAGCCCAACATTTCCTAGTACACTCCCTAGGAACAGCAAAAAATCTTGAGATACACTTTAATGGTACCAACACAAGCAGCAGTCAACCACTACCCTCATTCCCACTAATTCCATCTGATACAACAAAATCCCACCCAGCATTTTTCCAATAGGCAACACATATTTCCTTGGAAAAAAACCAACATGATTAGCATGGCTTCTGGCTTTGGAAGAGAGGAGAGAATAAACAGAAACAACTCTGTATTGTCATTGATTCATACAAGACACTTTGGCACTGGGCAAAGAAAATACCTGTGAGAAAATTCACAGTTTTTCCTGAGTATCTCTGTGACAATTGAACTGGAGATGCTAAAGGTATGAGAGGAAGGCTGACAAAAGCAAGTTCACAAGAAAAATGAAAAGAAAATTGACACAAGCACACCAAACTCTGGCTTTATTCAGCATTTAACAATAGAAGACTCCTCCACATTTGGTGTGGGAAACAATCCATCACTGAGTGTTTGTTCCTTTCATCCCTCTCCTGTAATCATGAGAGCATTTTACCTAGATGCAATTTCACTTAATGCCATGGTGACAGATGTTCAATGACTTTACCATTACCTACATGATAAACAAAACCAAGCTAATAAAAAGGATCTGGAATAAAAGGTTATGAAATTACTGAGTTTAAGTTTTGTGAGTCAAATGAGAAAAATTCAAAAGCAGTTTGTCTTTTTCTTCTTGATAGTTTTTTCATTTACAATTTATTATCATAAAAAAAGATATTTCAAGAGATACTATGTTTATATCTCACCAAATGCAGTCAGAATTAAAAAAAAAAATAGATCTCTCGGCTTTCAAGGTCCTTCTTACTTATCGAGACTTTATCATATACTCTGTTGACTGTCAAATAAACTCTGCTCATTAAATTTTATCTATGTCAGCAGGCTAAGGACACAAGACATGTAAAAGCCCTATTTATGAATCCAAAAACCTTGAGAAACATTCTCTATTTCTACAGCTTGTCTCCTTTTTCCTTTTATTTACTTTTTGTACCCTTCCACTTCTAAACCCTCTCCCTTTGTCAATCTCCAAATTCTCAATCTTCTATTTCTCAGTCTATCTTCAAAGCTCCCATTCCTCTTTGGAATTCCTCCTTTTGTCTGCCTTTATTTAACAGGCTCAGAACTTGATTTTCCCAACTACATTTTCAGGGATCTGCTGATTGGAAGTAGAGTGAAGATCTGCTTACTTTTGGTCCACACAATATCCGGATGCTGGCCAGCTGACACGGACGCTCCACCCCGTCCCTCTTGAATAGTGAATAGCAGGCTTCCCCGAACCCTCTGGTCCTCCCAAAACAATCACTTTTTGCTCCTTTCCTTCCTTCCTTCCACATGCTCTCCTTGTGACAATAAGCAATAAATACCTTGCCCAAACAACTCTATATTGTAGATTCTGTTCTCAGACTCTCTCTCCTCTAGATGACATTTAACCAATTTCCCTCAGACCTCCTTCTGTCCTACAGAAAGGTCCTGGATTCTGCAGTGTCCTGTTCCCCCCATCCAGTTATTCCTCCTGTCCAGTTTTCTCTCAATTGTTCTAAATAAGTATGAGAACTGAAGTTCTGACCTTTGAGAATTCACCTGCTACAAGTTTTTGAATGAAACCTGCATGTCAGAATCACAGAAACACTATTAATACAGTAACATAACATACTATGGCACCGTACTATATAGTATATATGTACCAACAGGGTCAGCTTTGATGAGATCTTCCACTGTAAAATACCATGCCACAATGCCCACTGGGAGCTGAAGTATTACTTTGACATTTTTCCATTTATTTCACATCAAGAGTCATGGGCATGGTAAAATACTTGCTACATATATCAATGCTCAAGCCTCAAAAAAATCAATAGTGCTTGCACAAGAATTCATTATACTAACAAAATCCACCACAGAATATTTAAAAAAAAATTAAAACAAGCTTCAGCCACAGCATTTCAAATTTAAGCTGCCTAGGAATTTTATTTAAATAAGGCAAGACATTGAAATAATACTGATTTTCTGTTTTTAAATTTACTCACTAGATTTTAGAGCACAAAAATGTTGCCAGATGGAAAGACGTTCATACACATTTCTCTATATTTTATCAGAAGAGTCAACGTAGATGAATTTCAAAGGAAATGTTTTATAAAGAAACTGTATAAAGTCTAAGTGCAAACTATACAAGGCAGCATATGAATCTAGAGGAATAGACAGCAAGTTTTGCCAACGGGTTCAAAAGAATAATAATCAAAAAAGTGGCTCAGTTAAACAGCAAAGAATACTGAGTACATGCAAAGGATATCACAACCAAGCACTACAGCATCAATTCCAGCCTTCGAAAAAATCAAAGAGAATTTCTAATGAATGATGTCACTTCTGTAGCAGGTTGTGGTTTTATTACTGTTATATTTTATTGTACTAGTTAAAACCATGAATTTTTGAAAAGATAAAGAAAACTAGGTGCAAAACCCAGGCTACAAACAAATACCTATGAGAATAAGTACATTTTAAATGCATGGTGCGTTGTGCCAAAGCTCTCTAGAATAACAGCTGAATCTGTTGCTAGATCCAAAGAGAAGGTCAAACTAACAATGAAAAGCCATATCAAAAGATTTCAGAAGGTTGAGTGATAACACAATGAGCAATTGTCCTTGAGACAATGGGGTTTATGTCATGTATCCAGCCTCTGTGACAAAACACGCAAACAAAATCCCCTAGCATTTGGCAATAATTAAAATTCAGTTACAACTACATGCCCCAGGAACGGATTGAAGAATGACTGAAATAAAGAAAAAGGGCATATTTATGCAGCAAACTGTGTATAGTGGAAGTGATTTAAAGGTGATAAATTTCAAATCAGTGTACAGCTCTGGTGTAGCAATGGTATTAACCATTCTCAGCACGTTTTTGGGGGCCTCAGTTTCGGTTTTGTATTTTTTCCATTTGAGGCTTCTTTGGATCTCAGTCTTTTGTGATTCTGAGAAATGCCACATAGCAAAACTAGAACAACAGACATCTAAAAAACCCACATGCCCATTTCATAATATGAAGACTTTCATAACTTTTGGACAAACACAGATACATTATGTCCTGTGATTCTCCCTGCTACAGCACTGAAAGCTCTCACAGAAACAAGGATGGAGGAAGACACTGTGACAGAAAATAAAGAGATTGGCAGAGATCCATGAAGTTCTTAGGCAGGCACAGTTCTCTTCGGCCTCTGAAAAACTCCTTAATTGACTTATCGAAATCATAAAAAACAATCTACTTCATGCGCAAAGGAAACTCAAGACTCTGGAACTGCATTTTCATACCTCATAACTAAAAGGCAAATATCTCCCCTTGAACACAAAGTGGGAAGGAGGACAGCAAACTACAGAACAGTCAGCCCAACTTCAATTCTCACAAATACACAATGCAAGTGTCGGGCCTAAATATACCTATAAATTGTTTCTGCAGTAAAAACTGACTTTTCAGGAACAAACTGTGTCTAACCAGTCTCATTTCCTTCCTCATTACAATAGCTATCTAGATAAGGGGCACAAAGCCCATATTATCTCTGATGCTTTTAATGAGGTCCCACATAAAAATCATCACATACAAACTAGAGAAACACAATTAAAGCAGTTTTTTTGTAAGAGGTCATCTGACTCTCATTGAGAACATATCCTGTGAATCACTTCCAAACTCAAAGAGTATTTCAAGTAGAGTCCCACAGGAGTTTGTCCTGGTCTTAACTGTATTCAGGATTTTGTTAATAACATGGGTGCTGCATAACAAGCATACTCCTAAAGTCTATCAAGATATCACTGAGCCAGAAACGGTTTCCATGGGATAAACAGTATACTGGGACCAGTTTAGACATCTCATTTTTCAGTAAGAGACAGCCAAACTGAAAAGTGTGCTGAAAGTGAAAAGACTTAACAGGAGTTTCCCAAACCACTACTTATGAACAGACACTCATGAAACTGGGTTTGCTCGTTCAGAAACAGCAGGATGTCCTAGTCAAGCCCATCTGGTGCTTAGACAGCAATTATCCTTACAAACAGACATTTCCTTTTGCTCCCTCCATCAGTAGAGCACAAAATTTATTATAGATCTTCTTCCTGCTGTTCCACTTAAGGACATGGTGAATTTGATGCACCCTCAAGAACACAGCTTAAAAAATGGGTTACCAAACTGATTTCCAAGACTGACCCAGTTTCCTCTAGCTTTGTTTGATCCTGCCTCTCTGCTGAAGCCCTGCCAAGATCTCTCCAGGTCCCTTTCAGACGCTGTGATTTTTGTTGATTATGTTGCTATTTTTATTTCCTGTTAAATGAAAAAAGAAAAAAGACAAAACCAATTAGCAAGACTTTTATCAAACTTCTAGTCAGATAGCTGTAAGCAAGGCTTCGTTTTCCAACATTCTTTATAGACTTATTTAGACTATGAGTACATTCTAGCTTTTTACTTTAAGAATGTTTTTCTCCCACTCACAGTGAATGCCAAGCCTGTCAATCACACTAACAACAACAAAATACATATGGGACAGTTTAAGGAGGAAGAGCAGACATGAGAAACTGCTCCTTTAACTTATTTGGAATCGACTCCAACATGTGTGCCTGGGAGAAAAAAAAATGAGTATGCGGTAAGTCATGTTACTTTCATTATTTTTGTATAAAATGGGAAAAAACAAACAGGGACAACGGTTCATATTTTCTGTACAGTAATACTTCACTGAGCTGTTTTGCTCAAGTGTATCTTCCTAAGGGCAGTATTCCAATGTTACATCCAGTTAAAAAAGTTGCTTGCAGCTGCTACAGAGTTTTGTAAAACAGAACTTGAAAGTTTTGAGATAAGTTTAACACATTCAATGCTTTTGTTCATGAACATATAGAGAGTATTTAGTAAGAAATGCCAGTAGTATGATCTAGGAAACAGTTTTTATACTGCCTTCTAACCATCTCTATGAAATCACAAATTGAGAACTTAATTTACAAAAAGCCAAGGAGCCGTAGCCTGCAAAAACTTGTTCTTTACGTTGCTTGCACATTTCAGACTCTAGGAAATGAACTTTTGTAAATATACAGTGTAAAGACATGTTAACTCTGCTTGATATACAGGTTCTGTATGGGAATTAATTTTTCTTTAGAGGACAAAATACCTGGTGTATAATATGCACACATTTAGATTCCTCTGAAATTTGGTAGTTCTCAAGTATTAGATGTCCTTTTTGGTTAGGGCTCCAAAAAATGAAATTTCTTAATATAAAAGATCAGATTTCTACCTTTTTTTGGAGGAGTGAAATTCTAAACAGTACAGATTAAAAGTGTTCATGTCTCCAGTACGACACAAATTTTTAAAATAGCAGATTACTCTCTGCACATGTACCCAAATACATTTTTAAGCCTGCCAGTGTTCACAGCAGATCAGGAGGCTCCAGGGAATGTTCAACTAGCAAGCAAGCCTGACCTGCCCTAGGCTAGTGCTGTTTCACATTCAAGTATCTACAATCTGCTTCAAAATTTTATGTAAGCACCCGAAAGTTTGGAAAGAAACCGTTTCTGTGGCCTGTCTTTATCTGGGGAACTCTGGAAGCCTCAGTATTCTGCTCAGTAATTCCTCCCACTACAGCCCTCACAGCCAGTGTGTTCAAGCACACATATTTATTTGGGTTTATCACACCATGGAAGGTGATACATTACACAGACGAACTACAAGTATGAGGGTACTAAGCAGAATCAGTAATCAAATCTGGGGTTCTCCAGCCAACAATTCTTGAAATAATCCCCTTGAGGGTACTGGAAAGCAAGTGGAAGTGCATGACAATATTCTCCATTTCTGTCACACACTTAAGGACAGAAAACTACAGCATTGATTGAGCCAAGGGCAACATCAGCATCAAGAGACAAGATGCAGATCCCAGATGAGCCTCCCCACGTCCCCGGTTATTGGTTTTATTTTCCTCTTGTCATTATGTTTAATCTGACTAAAACACAAATGGAAAAATATTTCTTGCAAGTCTTACAGTCCCTTTGGTTCAACCATCTATGCTACAGCCCCTTTGGGAGCACAAAACTGAGCATGACCTTCCCAAACAGATCTACCTCACTCAGTGGAGAGAGCTGGACTGCATAAACACTGGCCTTTTAGGAGTACTGTCCTAAGAGCCTAGAATACAAATTAAGGCAAGATCAACACAGAAGAACTAGCCACAATTAAGTGTTGAGGGACAGCAGAGAAAAAGCAGGTAGGAGAAGGAGGATGCCTGGGCACAACAAGGTGGGGGAGCTGGCAGGACAGAGCTCCAGCTCACCCTGCAGCCCACCAGGCAGTGCAGGAATGTGACAGCAGAGGGCAGCTGGCAGCCAGGACCAGTTCCTCGCACCTCAGGGTTTCAGAAAATGCTCCTGGCCTGATGGGCAGTCGGAGGAGGAGGAGCAGGTACGGCTGGCAGCACACACTGAACTGCAAAATTCTTAAAAGAACTATTTTTAATTTGCCTTCGAGATGTTCTGAACTAGGACTGCTTACACCTATTCAGTAAGCAAACAGCCTGTACCACATAAATATCCTCACTTCACACCTGATGCCATCTGTTATTTTGTTATTTCCTGTAAGCAACCATTAAACCTGTAACTCACACATCTCCTACCCAGCTCCTTCCCACCTTCACGATACATGAAGACTCTACAACTGACAAAATCACTCCTGCACTCTAACTAGGCAAGCAGAATTTCTCAAGGAACACATGCACCTCTCTCTTCTGGTTCTGCATACAGCAGAAAGAGCATTGCTGCCTACTGTCATGCAGGATGATGGTGCCCCCTTGGAAAAACTCACAGCCAACTTTACGAAACATTGAACACTACAAAGCACTACGAAACTCAACGTAATTTTTTCATAATATGCCAGCCAAGCACCTGGAAGATTTTTCTGAGCAGGCCAAATTTAAGAGGCAAGAGCTTCTATCTTCTTTCTGAAATTCCGAGAGTTGAGTTTTGCCAGATTCAGTGTTCTGCCAAGCCAGAAAATAGCAAAAAGGTATTCACTGGCAACAACTGACCTGTCAGTCACTCTAACAGTAAAAATACATGTAGGAAAATCTGAAAGATAGCAGATGAGACATTTCAACTTTTTCAGTAATGACAGGTGCCTATGTTGATATAACAACCAGTTTCCTTATACTGGAGTCACTCACACAAGAACATCGGTACTTCCTAAATCACCCTTTATAGGCGTTCACTAAGTGAGCAAACAGGAAAAAAGTTGCAAAAAGGACTTCCTCCTTGGATTTCTACATCAGTACAGTAAAAAACAGTAAAGCAAGAGTTCGGTGTTACTCATGCAGATCAAATCTTTCTCCCTGGGTAGAAGCATGACCACAAAACTACCATCTCAAGAGGAGTTTGAGAACTGGACAGCTTTTCAAGTTGCAGATCTCTTAAGACAGGTACTGAATCTGTATGTAACACTTTAGAGAGTTCGGTCTATACCCAGCTAGCAGAAACACTTACTGGATTTATCCTTGAAAACCGGCTATCTTATCCTACATCTAGCATAAATATTTAAAAGTACTAAAAATAGTTTAGTCACCAATTATTAATATAACTTGAGGTTTTTGGTACTCTCCTATTTTCTATAGAAATCTAATTCATAGTAAAAGCTAGGATCTCCAACATTACAAATCATACAAAAAATGTTTGCTCACAAGAATATTTCTTATAAGAGAAAAGATATTTCATGCCCAAATTTATTTCCTGCTGGGAAGAAATAAACATTTCAGAGAAAGTATGTCTAGTTTTACATTTGAACATAACTTTAAAATTTACAGCATGTCAATAAGAATCTACTGTTCATCTTTTATTCTCAATGCATATATACATACAGTAGTTGCTAGATGTTAAGTTTAATGTACATTAAGTGTAATGAGCTTTTGGGGGTGGGGGGGTTTGAGTCATTCGTTTGTTGGCTAGTACATTTCTTTGTTCCACAATGTCTTTTCTAGTATATCTAAATAATTTGAATTGCACAAAGTATTCCAAGCTTATTTTCAGACATCTTTCACTATCTTACTAATTTCCTCTCAGATATATAAAATATATCCTTCATGATACAGCCTTTTTTTGTCATCATATTTTTCCTTATAACTTACCGAATACAATGACTCAGGTTTTAGAATTCTACCTGTAACTTACAAAGTCCATTCCTGCAATTGGATATATAGTCTCATTTTATATCCTTGTTGTTTTATAATTTTGCATATAGGATTTTTTTTCTCATGTTTATCCTAATTCTAACTGTAAGAGCACCAATGTTTTCCAGTACCTTCTTTACACCAGCAGTGAGAGTTTATGGTCTTTAAGGTTTCTCATACTTTTCAACTGAAGGAACATACAATCTTTGTCAAGGAAAATAATAATGCTGTGAAGTCTTCCCATGGGAGTTCCATTTGCAGCCCCATGAAAACTAGGCCACAGTTTTAAGTGATCATTTTGTATTATTATTTTTTTAATTTTGCCTGTGTATAAATAAATATGCTTATTCACGTACAATTAAAAAAATAATAATGAGATAAAACCACAAACAGTTTCACAGTGGAGATGTATTATAGGTGGACCACTGTTCCCACACTGAGAAAGCTAACCTCTTCCATGGAATTAATTCATGCCATAAAGGTAATGGATCAGTTAAGCTGTGAACTTAGTACTGTGAACAGCTACTCAGAGGATTAATTAGCTCAAAGCCTTTCAGCTTAAAGGAAATCAGGCTAATTTATAGAAGTTAGAATGGTTTTAAAGTACCCTGCAATCCTGTGCAGAATACAAGACAGAAAATTAATAACAATCGTTCAACAACTCAGAGGCTTCCAGGGAAATTTCAGGCACACCATAACTACTGGCTCCACGCCTGTTAACAGTGAGTCTTCCAACTTTATAAAAAGCTGCTAATGCCTATGCTTACACTCACAATGCTGATTAAAGCAGCTAAATAAACCAATTAACACAGTATAACCACATTAAGCGCTTTGCCACTCTGTGTATCAAAAACTGGCCCAGCCATTTGCCCGTGGCCACTGTAGACAGAGCTGTCAGCTCCCACTGCCAGCACTCCAGAGAATCTCAGCACCAGCTACTCCATCATTTCCCATTGTCAGACCACATGCTGGGGGCTGTGCTGGATCTCCCCACCCTAACACTGACCATACATGTGCATGAACCCTAAAAAAAGGCTGTTAAGGATACAGAAACAAGTACCAAAGTGTGCCAGAACTGGGATTACCTCCATAGCCTCATTTTCCCACCTTTCACATATACATCATGATAGCCTGTAACTGCTTCTTCACATACTACCTTTTCCATTCACAAAAACCTGCCTCTGCCAATGCAGAGAAACCAGCAGGTTTCTGCATTACTCTATGCCATTACAGAAACTGTAAGGTGCAGAAGGCCAGGGCTTGCTGAAAACCAGAGAACAAATACATAGTACTGTTGATTTAATTCTGCCTTGAAATACCAGACCCTGTTACTGCCCCAGCCCCCACTTTTACCTGAAGATATGCAAGGCATTCAGAAAAAACATGACATTTCCCAAGTGCTCGACTTGCAGCAGTGGGAGGCAAGAGCTACAACCCCAGTGACAGCTCTGCTCAGAAGGCAAAAATAGCAAAATATTTAATATGCAAATATACATTTATATCTCTTAGATCTAAATAGTTATAGCTGGGTATCCAAACCCATGGGATACCGTGTGACTTTTATTTCTTGTGTACCTCAAATCTCCTTACAAATGAAGCTTCCATGTCACAGAGTTCTTAAAAAACACAATTACCAGAGCCATGCTACAGAAAAAAAAATCCTGTTTCTGAACCTGAATTCTTTCCAGCAATGCCCATCATCATGGTAAGTGCAAGACACAGCCCAAATATCTGGTGCTGAAGCCAAGCAGCCACCAGAGCAAACAGAGGTTGGTAAACAGGCATGTGGGATGATGATATGGATACTGATGAACTTTTGCCTCAAGTTACCTTTTAACCTGTTTCTAATTCTGGCTTCTTATCCCATAGCAATCCACAGTATTTCTGTTGGGCTCCTTGCTCCATTTATATGACATTTGCTGCTTCATAATTTCTTCTTGTCTAGTCCATTCACAATTTCATTAGCCCTTATCCCCTGTAATCTTTCTTCCTAAGAAAGAGGTAATACTGTGTCTGATTTCTTGCGTGAAAGTCACTGCCAAAGCATTACAGTTACTCTATATTCTTTTTCTAATTATCCTTGTCAAGTAGTATAATTTCCACAATTCTGAGTATTTGAGCATGGAAATATTAATTAGTTTGTTTACAAATGTCAAGTTTCATACTACTGTAATAATCTTGTCTTTTTCTCACCTCAGTTTGGAATGCCTGAATCTGCTGTGGTTGCAGAGAAACTGTGCATGAATGGATCTCATTTCTTGGTAAGCAAATATTCCATAACAGCTCTCGCTCAGGTGTATTTCAGCATGAGAACTGTACTCCTTACAGTACCAGGAAATAACCTGAAATGTTCCTTCTTTATACATACTTCATCAATTGCTTTGATTTTGCATTTTGGTGGGTTGATTTACACCTCTGACTCAAGGAATCCCCCTACACAAAAGAAACCCCAGCCAGCCCTTCCCCTGCTCCAGAGAAAGGGCAGATATAATAAGCCACCAGCACACAGGTGTGGCAGGGAACATCTCATAAAATATCAGGAGGCTGTGGAGTTTTTTAACAATATAGATATTTTAAAGCCATCCTTTATGTAAAAGCTTTTTCATAAAACTTGCATGATTAAGAACATTTACCAGCACAGAATTGCACATGAATTTTGTAATAAAAGTTTAGAGATACCAGAAACAATGCCTGAAAAATCCAATAACGTCCTTTCCTGACCTCTGTAGAATTTTTCGTATAAGAGTGTGTTTAATTGAGTGCAAATAATTAAGAGAGAGGACTAAAATAACTCCTTGAACTGCAGCAATTCCACTACCAATAATTCCATTTGTGTAGCTATTTAAGTAAAAGTTCCTTAAGATCTATTTTAAAGGTAAAATTATTGTCATGGTGTATTTATGCACTGCAGAGATATTATGTTTGCTTGGCAATTCATTGCTCAACAAAACTGTTTCCTGGGTGCATCAGGAGTTATACCTGCTGTTTATGCTAACAAGAGCTTCAGTACTGCAACACTGTTCATGAGACCACAGGTGCAGCATGGCCACAGAGCAAAATTGGGTTTTACCAACAACTCATACTAATGTAGTAGGGCTAACAAAGCTGTCAAATACATACTGATTCCTGTCCTGTTCATCCATTATAAACTGGCTCACTAAAGGTGCTGTAGTCTCCAGCGCTGGATGAGAGGCAGAGACGTTAAAGATAAGGGTGGATGTGGTGGCTTCCTGTGGCTCTGCAAATAAAGCTGTACAGCAGCAGTGGACCGAGAAGTAATTTCAGATGTTAGTGGTAACCTATCCAAAACACAAGTGAAAAAAGCAAGGAGAACAATGGATGACCTTTGGTGACAGTCTGTGACACAAAAGTAGTATGATTAAAAACGAAAGCATTTGCTAGTATGTTCTCCAAACTATATAGTCTTTTCAAAATATCTTTAAAGATTGTTTTGCACTGCAGAAAACATGGCATTATACATGTGATACAATGAGCAACATCCATTTTTTATGTCCTTATAGAAAAAATGAGACAGGTCTCACACACTGGTAGAAACATTCCTACAAATTTTATATATTCTTTAATTGAATTGTTCAGTAGCATTGTCAGCATGATAAATCTGCCTGCTTGAAACAGAATTAATTATGACCATACTAAAAAAAAATTCAAATACCTATATTTTGCTATCATTAATAGCCTTGAGTAACTGTAAGATGCTGTTCTCCTATGGATAAGTTAATATATAGTTACTTAAAAGTAATTAAATCAACAGCCAAGTTTTTTATTCCAAGCTCCTAGCCCAATAAACAAGAAATCTGTACTATGCCAGAAATTAAATGTTCCTTATTTGCTACAAGGTGTGATTTAGAAAGCATAGCCTTAGTAGATCTACCTTAGCAATACACAGCAGAGTAACCAGATGTCAGACATTTCCACTCAGAAAATCTGAGTTTCTTTCTACATGACTTATAGTGCGATTCCCTAACTGGTTCTACTGTTTTGCGTAGAGATGTTCAGAATTCAAAAATCCCAAAAATCCTGAAGCTGTTATATGTCTGTTCATTGTCTTTTGCAAGAACCTGAGGTTTCGCACTTCAGTTTATCCTTCAGTTATAAGGTGCATATGATTTCCTTCTACTGCTGTTTGCAAAGTCTAAACAGAAGCTCAATATCACCTTTGGACATTGAGCTCAGAATCACTAGAGAAAAGCCAACCATCTACCACTACACAGTAGTGAAGCAAAAAAAACTAAACCCAAAACCCTTAAAACAAAACACTTGAACAAGCCTGATACCACCTACTAAATAGAAGTGACAGGTTCACCTTTGCATCATAATTTTTAAAAAGCAAATACAAGTTTGCCGCTGTCTGTGCGTGCATAGAGATCCTGTGCACACAGGTAGATCTCACGGTACACGTGCAGTGTTTCTGTGTGTCTAACAAATGTTAGATGAATATTTAGATACAGATCTGGTTTCGCTATGACATCTGTTAGGAATCACTGGAAAAGTGAAAATTCCTTCTAGCCTGGCAGATAAGGAAGAAAGCAACTCCGTGGTATCTGACACGAGAACACATTGAGCTTCCCCCTCTGCACATTCAGAGAGGCACAAGTTACTGTTTTACCTTTGCATGGGCTGAAAATTGTCTCCATCACAGCTGCAGAAGGCACATCCGAGTGCCTGTGAAGGCAGGGAGGGCAGCCCAAGGGGAGCCACCCCGATGCCTACCCATCCCACCCTTCACAATTCCCAGACAAGCCCTTCTTCTCACTGTGTGACTCCTCCAGCCTGCCCCAAACCCCTGCTATGGCACTGACACCTTAAGCACACGCAGTACAGGTGTTTTATACCAGTGAGATATGCCAAAATCCAGAGGCAGTGCCAGACCACTGCTAGGCAGCACTGGAGGGAAGCTTTCCTGGAAAGAAAGATCTGCAGCCAGCACACTACACTTTTATCAAAGATATAAACACCAACCCACCAGATGTGCCTTTATTTCCTGTTTGTCCAGTGATGACACTCACCTTTTTAATTTTTCCAAAAAGGAATCTTGTCAAATGCTGGGAAAATGCTGCGGAAGGTAATTATCCTAAACCCCACCACTGAACTAACACAAAACGACTTAGGGAGCCATCCTGCACAACATCCTTCACATCAAATGCAAATTGCATTTTATTTGAAAGTGAATCAAACATTTACCAATAGACAAAGGTCTTTTTGAAGTTTAAAGTGTTCAGAGCCATGCAGGCATTATAGCCACAAAATCTGTGATAAGTTGGCCACAACACCTTAAATCAATTTGACTGCCTTCAGAATAGAAATAATCAACATTTATATGGTCATTTCTTTGAATATTTCATGCCTTTGAGTGGCTAAAAAACAATCATTTTTATGGTAATATCATATTCTCTTTTATAAACATACTGAGCACCAAACTGAACTTTTATAGGAAACTAAATTACATGCATTTCATAAAAACTTAGAAGTAATAGCTCTTCCTTTACACTTCTGTAGAATCTAAAAACACAAAAGGGTGGTATATTAGATCTGAAGTGTACCATGCAGTTTCATTTTTCATCAATAGTACCATACTTGTGATAGTTACTCAATATGCAGGTCACATCTGAGTGATGCTAATCTAGTCCTAATGTGCAAATCAGCATTAAGCCACAGCTGCATTGCACACAGCATACTATATTCTCTCTTGCTTTTTAATGTCTGAACTTGCTACACTGTGCTCCTGCTTTTCAGTTCCCTCTAAATGCAGGTTGCTTGTTTGATGTTTTTTTTAAAATTCTGTTTTGAATTCCCAGTGACAGATTGAATAAGATATTAAAAACAGTGAAGTTTTACTTGAACTTCAGAACTGAAAATAGGAGACTTTCTTATTGGATTTGTATGTAGAAGTTTACTAAAAGAAATCAAAACACAGCAAAAATGGTCAGACATTGATTCTAAACAACTTTCATGTATTTCTCCTCTTTCTTGCTCTTTGTTTTGAATTGCATGGCTGGAATAGGAATGGCCTGGAGAAAACCAGAGCCATGTTATTCACCAATACTCTACTGGGGATTTTTGAATAATATTTAGAAAATGGAACCTGTGTCTTCCTGTGGGAGATTCCTGACTCCTTGCCAGTGGAAAACACTGCCAGAGCTTGTCAGGTTCAACTCACCGAGCCTGTCCTTTGACATCCATTTCTGTCAGCATTGCTACTGAGAAAAAGCAACTCTTGTCCAGAAAAAGCAACTCTCGTTTCACTTGGGTGCTCCCTCCCATCTCTGCGATGCAGAAGCAGCAGACAGGAAAAGACAGGAGCCACATCTGCTTTCAGTAGTGACCACAGCAACCAAACACCACACCTAGAGCTCCTCTGCTGCTATTTGAAATATGCCAAGTCCCACCTTCCCCGGTTTCAGCTCCCAATGCTGCAAGTGATATCGTCCCTGCATGGAATATGGGAACAGGTGGAAAGACATTAAAATTGGTTTAGGCTGCTTGGAAAAAAGGTAACTAGCATCCAGTTCTGTTCAGATTGATCTGACAACCATCCCTGTATACTTAGTTTTACAAATAAAATTCAGACCAAGAATGCCTTAAGTTTCCAGAGGGGGGGAAAAATTCTTTTCTAGGTCCTACACAAACAAAAGAAATTAAATACTTACTAAGTACATTCTTATAAGCTAATTCTTCTGGGAAAGAGCAAAAAGACTCTTGCAGTGTTTTCTCTGAGTGTCAAGCAAGCACAGAAAGCTTAGGTAAGGTCAGAGAAGCATGGTACAAGTTGCAGGTACTGTTGAGTCCCACCCTTGGGCTGGCTGTTGACACCTTAATGCCACAAGTCCATACCCAGAGTTTAATAATACACTGCATAGCTCAGAAAGCCATAAAATTAGCTTTTTACAATGACACAAAATTTTAATATTAATGTTTTGGCATACCCAAGTGCTCAGGAAGTAGAAGTGATGTAGGCATTGTTTGTCCTGCCTTTGGCAAGCGCACAAGGTTACCATGGAACAAAAAAGATTGTTCACCACAGAAAATTGATGTCACAAAAATACACATTTTCAGCTACAAAACTAAATTAGGCCATGTAACTGCATTAATTTAATTTCATTTTTACACAATTTTTATTCCTCCGACATCGCTTTCTCCTATTTATCTACCATCTGCCACCTTCCCCATCACCTTTCCCCTTTACATTTCACAGTGACTGAGCCCCTCTTCACCTGCTCCCCTTTAAACCTCCCTGCCTTCAGTGCCTTTCAACACCTACTGCTTTGCTTCTGCTCCTCTTTTAGCCAGCATCCTCCTTCCCTTTGTTCCTTAATTAGGTTCTATCGGCCACGGATTCAAATTTCTCCTGCTGACATTCCTCATGGATTTACACTCCTTGAGGCTTTTCTCGTTTCCATTCTTCTCAGAAGTAAAGGTTTCCTATCAGAGGCCACAGAAGTGGCTTAGATAGCGAAAGTATTTTTTCAGAAACACGTTAATTTCCAGGTATTTCTACAGACTGTGCTCACTTTCTCAATGAAGAGTGGATAGTAGTAGGAGCTGGGCACCTTAAAAGAGCTTGGTCTCTTTTGTGCAAAGACAAGTGATCTCAGCACCTCTTCCTTTAGCAAGTACTTCACAGACTTTGAAAACACAGTTAAAACAAAGCTGTTTAAAATGAAAGATTTCAGGGCAGGTAGAAACTGAAAATAGTTTCTTCTCCGGGGAGATAGATGCAAAGCATTAAAAGAGAAGGCAGAAAGTATAACAGAGAGTAGAGCAGTGCAAGCTTTGCCCCAGAGCAATTCTTGCAGTGATGCGGTGGGGGACCGAGCAAAGGGACAGGTAAGAACAGCTCCCCAGGTCGCCCTGAACATCAGCAGCTGCCAAGTACAGAGGGCTTTGGTTCTGTTTCTTACTGTTTCTAACCAAATAGGAAACTCTTTCTGAAAGCAGAATCAGTTACTTAGAGTCATTTCAAGAAGAGGAAAATGGTAAGAACATGTTTAGAAAGGAGACGAATGTTGTTTAACTTATCACGTAACTAGAAGCAGAGTTGCCTTAAAGAGACACGGGCTAAAAGAAAAAGATTTTGCAGCTTAGCACCTCTGCTGCTTATCAATCATCTTCAATCAGGTCGTAAGGTACAAGGGTATTACACATTCATTCATCATCAAAGCATAAGGCAACTGTAAAGTAAAAGCAATATTTGCTTACTTATCCTTATTCTCAAAAAAAAGAGGAAAATAAATATGAAGCTAGATTACTGAACGTACATATAATTTCTGAAATCTAGGGCACTGTGAAGATACGCATCATTCTCGGCACACAAGAACACAAGTCATTTTAGCGATCAAGTTCTTAGTTAAATGTATATGAATATTAGTAAATAAAACACTCAAAAGAAATTATTAGACTGAGATGCAAAGTCAAAAATCATTATCACTGGTTTCCCATGATTGTTAGCTTAGAAACTGAATTTTATCCAATAATTTTGAATTATTTTCCTGCCAAGTATTTTCAAATTTCTCAAAAGCAATTTAATAAAACTGTCTAATGTCATAACCCAGCAATGGAATCCTGCAGTAAAAAATCCTGAGCCAGTGCAAAAGTATTTATTGCAGGAGTGGCCCCTTATTTTTTTTTGTGTCACAGAAGAGCATTTCTATTCATATCCCAAATGCCGCTGCCAGAAATTATTTGAACGCAAATTTTTTTTGTTTTATGCAGTAGCTGCAAAAGTGCTTGTCTGCTTTCCAGTCTTTAAGCTCCAGCACACAGCAACTCAATCAAATTATAAATGTCATGTTAGTCATAATTACATTAAATATGGATGAAAGGAATATCTTTTGACACAATTCTTTGTTCTTAAAGTTTACTGATGATTTTAAATTTAAGTTTTGTGTACCTTTCAAGTTCAGGGAACATGAAAAAGAATGTGAGAAGTTGTGGAAATTAAGCTATTGTGTCATAGTTTCTAATGTGGACTTTGTAAGCCCTTAACCAAAAAATAAAAAAATAAGAGTCTTGGGCTTTGTAACTTAATTTCCACCTGTTTCTGTTTTGTTCAAGTATCCTGGTTATAAAAGTGCACCCCCCTCTTTTGAGAATTTGTGATTAGAAGAATCTTCATTTTGGTTGCTTTTGTACTCTTTCCTTCATGAAAGATCAGGAGATTTCACAATGCATATAAGTTGCTTCACAACACTAATGTCCAAAATCATTAGTAATGTTTAAAGATCAAGCCAGAAACTATAATCACTCCCCCATTGTTAAATGCCAGCTGCCATTTCAGAAATCTTCTAGCATGCCTAATCAGAATTTAGTCCTTCGGCGTTCACTTTATCTGTTTCCAATACAAAGCTATAAATTCCTAATTCTCCACTCTTTATCCTTAAAGAGGCAGATGAAGAGGGGCACCATAGTGCTCTTAACTTGTGAGATACTTTCGAAGGCTTCTGGGAAGATACTCTTTTCTCCAGTAAAGAATAAAGCCAGCTGAATATTAGCAATTCTCATGAGAAAGCATGAACAAGGTTAAAAATTGATGTTGTAGAGTTTTTCCAAGAAAGGGACAACTCTTAGGGCTCTGTTGGTTTGGAAAGGTGAATTCATATACAGCTCCACAGAAAACAAGAAAATCCTGTGAGAACCAGACAATACAGCAGGGAGAAAGCACTCCTTAGGAACAGGTTAGGGAGAGTGTGAAGTTTTAAGTTGTCTGTTTCTACTGAGTTCAGAAAGGGAGGATTCATCAGCCTTCTATGTCAAAACAGGATTGCATTAAGTACAGCTGACTTTAGTCTAAGTTTCTACTGCAAACAGAGAGAACCTGGAAAGGCCTCAAATATTAACATTTTATTTGGGGCAGTGGGTGATGTTAGTGGCAAAATCAGATAAATTTCCAAGGAGATACATTTCAAGCTGCTATTCTTAATCAAAAAATTAACTGGAGTCCTAAGTGCAGAAATGAAAGATGGCCAGAAATTATTGAAAAAAAATCAAAGGAACTTCCATTAAAAAAAAAAAAAAAAA